>CAUYRT010063817.1:0-47349 GCA_963574885.1 Lepilemur ruficaudatus | reverse complement strand
GCGCCCCCCCCGCCCCCCCCGCCCGCGGCGGGGGGGGGGCCGGGGGCGGCGCGGGAAGAAGAAGGAGGAGAAAGAAACAAGAAAGAAGAGTAGGAGAAAAAAACAGTAAAAAGGGAAAGGATGCAGGAATTCTAAATGGAGCACTGATACAGGCTTACATGAAATGAGAACAATCCAGGAAAATTCTAGGTGTGTAATCTTTAATCTGATAATATTTTATAATTTTTTTATTATTTGCCTTGCCTTCCACTTAAGGAAATTTCATTATTAACATCATTAACCTCAGCAAACAGGGAGGCTGAAGTACTCAGATGGGGCAAGGATGAAGTGTAAATCACCACACTTTTTCACATTCTACTCACTATTCTTTTTTTTCTTTTTTTTTTTTTTTTGCATAAATCTATGACACCTTTGTGTCTGTAAGTAACATTTTTTATAGAAATCCTGTCCAAGTCAATTATCACAATCCTATCATGTATTATGGCTGACTCTTGCTTGTCATTTTCTTTTGAATGCTTTCTAAACTCAGAATTTTGTAACCCACATTGGATCCTCCTGTCATTAGTGTGAGGTGAGAGATTATTCTTCTGTATGAAATAAGCAGGTGTGTATTAGCTTGATTTCTCATCACGGTGGAGACCCACAGGTAATTGGCATGCTCTGATGCTCTAAGATAACTTAAAAGTTATCTCTGCTTTTCTTGACATTGATGAAACAAGACTATACCCACAGGCGATGGCTCAAGGTCACACTTTGGATTTTCCTTCATCTTTGATTTTCTTTCATTCAATCTTTGCAAATTTATATTGGTAAAATGAGCTCACTTTGTACTGAATGACCTATCTTAATGAATACTGATGTTGTGTAACTTCTCATATGCATAGCTCTATCAGACATTTACATGACAGTCTCTAGTGGATAGAGCAGGTTAGAATATAATGTTTCTATGAATTCCTTTCTGCCCATGGAGCTAAATATTCCCATCAGCTTCACTAAGATATTTTTTTTTTAAAAAGGAAGTAATTCTACATTCTGATAAAGTTCTGTGCCTTAAACCTTTTCTTTCCATTATACAGTCAAAGCACATGTTTTATTATGATATTTCTAATACATGTGAAAATGTTACATACATGAAAAGTTCTCAATGAATATAAAGCATTTATTATTATAATCATCAAATAAAGCAGTCAAAACTTCAACATTAATTGTATTTGTGAAATTTTTAAAGTAAGAAAAATTACTGGCTTTTAATTTTTTTCAAAAATACTTACCTGAATATTGAAAAAATAAAATCATATCCCACTCTCATTCTCTAGCAGGAAACATCATTAAAGCTTCCACTGCACTTGACAAGACCTTATAATATGTGCATACAAATAAATTTACTTGCACATATATTTTTTCCATTTTTAGCCAAATATTAGATCATACTATACATACTTTGCAAATTTTTTTATTGCTAAAAAATATATTATCAAAAACTTTCCATACCACTTGATAAGATCTACTTTATTCCTTTTAAAATCTTCATAGTAGTCCATAATATGGATATACCATAATTGTTTTTATCAATTGCCTATTTATGGACATTTACATTTTCTTTGTTTGCTCTAAAAAATAATGCTCCAAATAATGCTTTTTTTTACCCCTACACATACAAGTATAGATTCCTAAAGTGAAATTGTTGAAGAGTAAGCACATTTTAAATGTTGAGCAATATTGCTAGATTATTCCCAAAGAATTATACTGTCTTAGTTCGCATTGCTATTAATATAAAGGAACACCTGAGGCTGGGTAATTTATAAAGAAAAGCAGTTTATTTGTTTCATGGTTCTTCAGGCTGTACAAGAAGCATGGCATGAGCATCTGCAATGGGTGAGAGCTTCAGGAAGCTTCCACTCATGGCAGAAGGCAAAGGAGGGCCAGCATGTGCAGAGATCACATGGTGAGAGGGAATGTAAGAGAGAGTTGGAGGAAGTGTCAGGCTCTTTCTAGCAAGCAGCTCACACTAGAACTAATGGATGAAAAACTCACCCCTTACCCACAGCCTCCAGCCAGGGAAGGCATTAATCTATTCATGAGGGCACAGCCTCCCACTTGGCCCCACCTCCAATGTTGGGGATCAAATTTCAACAAGAGGTTTGTGGGGACAAACACCCAAACTATAACATTCTGCCCCAGGTCCCCCAAAACTTACACCCTTCTCATATGAAAAATGCAATCATTTTACCCCAATAGTACCTAAAATGTTAACTTGTTCCAGCACCAACTTAAAAATCCAAAGACGAAAGTCTCGTCTGAGACTCAAGTTAAGTTTCTTAAGCTATGATAAGCCTATAAGATCAAAACAAGTTATTTACTTCCTAGATATTAATACAATGGTTCTACAGGCATTGGATAAACATTCCCATTCCAAAATTGAAAAATCAGCTAAAAGAAAGGGGTAATAGGCTCCCACGAAGTCTGAAACCCACCAGGCCAGATATTAAATCTTAAAGCTCCAAAATAATCCTCTTTGACTCCATGTCCTGCATCCTGTGCACAATGGAGTGAGCTCCTAAGGCCTAAGGTGGTCCAGCTCACAAGGCTTTGCTGGACACAGCCCACCTGTTTGCTCTCACAGGTTGGAGTCAAATGCCTGCTTTTCCAGGCTGAGGTTGCACACTGCTGGTGGCTCTATAATTCTGAGATCTGGAGGGCAGTGGCCCTGCCTCTAGGGCTCCTCTAGGCACTGCCCTCATAGAGGCTTTCTGTGGTGGGTCTGCCCTGTGGCTTTTCAAAACATCCTCTGAAATCTGGGTGTAAGCTGCCAAGTCTCCGCTACTCTTGTGTTCTGAGCACTTGCAGACTTAGCACCACCTGGAAGCCACCAAGGCTTACCACTTATGCTTCCCAGAGAAGTGGCCTGAGAAGTACCCCAGGTTGTTTGAGCCATGGGTGAAGCTGGAGCAGCAGGAGTGTGGGGAGCAATATCCTGGGGCCATACAGAGTGGCAGTGGCAGCACCCTGGTCCTATCCCTTGAAACCGTCTTCCCCTGGGACAGTAATGGGAGGGGTGGTCTCAAAGGTTTCTGAAATGCTTTTGGGGCCTTCCCCCCCACCCGTCTTGGGCATAAACATCTAAACTATACTATGTACAACAGCCCACACCCTTAATAGTGTGAGAGATCCTTCATCCCCTAACATCACGATTTTTTCTTTTTAATTAAAATTATTAGTTTTTTATTATGATTGCTACTTGTATTATCTATGAATTGCTAGTTCTTATGTTTTGCACATTTTTAAAATTTGGTCATTTGTGTTTTCTAGATTGATTTGTAATATTACTAAGAATATTATTTAGGGCAATATGAGTGGTATATATTTTTTCCCTGTTTCCTCTTGATGTTTTGCTTATACTACCTTTCACTGTAAAGAAGTTTTGATTTTTTATTCATTTGGGATTTGAGATTTTCCTTTTTAATTTATCCTCACTACTAATTTTTTTCAATTTCTATATTTTATTCAATGAAAAATATCATTTTAAAATATTTTTATGTAAGATATGAAATAGACATATATATTTTTTTCTCCTTACAAATGGGGGTAAACCATTCACTGAATTGGCCCCAAACCATTTACTGAATAATTCACCAAGTTTCCATCAACTTGAAATATCGCTGTTATCATACAGGACCCATTCTAGACTCTGTTCTTACACCATTGCCACACTGTTTTAAATAGTATACTTTGGTGGCACTATTTGATATTTTTAAGCTGTATCTTTTTTATTAATCTTTTAAAAAATATATTTGTCTCTACTTTTCTAATACTTGCACCTCATATTTCTCTTTGGTATTGTTTGTTTACCTTAGACAATTAGGTAGAACTTCTAGAAAAATATTAAGTCATAGTGCTGACAAGGAACATCTGTGCCTTTTTCTTAACTCTAACTGGACAATCCTGAGTGGCTCCCTGCTACACATACTGTTTGCTGTTTCAAATGGCCATTGTGTTTGTTTGCCTAGCAGCCCCTCAGTATCTACCTAGACTTTTTTAGTAATAAGCCCTGCCCCCTGACAATGTTTCTGGGACTATGACCCTCTTTTGAGTCAATTTTAGTGTCCAGATGAGCACATGACTGAAAAGCAGCCAATAAAAAGCCTCCCTAGAATTGTTCGGCTGGAGCTTGCAAGGGAAAATCTCTCGAGTAACAACACTGGAGGTGTGTGGATCAGAAGGTGCTGGCCGCCATGTTTCAGGCCATCATGTTTCATGTTATGCAGTGAATTCTTACGTTAAATAAGAGAAGCTGACGCTCACCACAGAGGTAAGACAGAGAGGTAAGGGTGAGAGAGGAAAAGAGGGAGAGAGAATGATGTACTTTTCTTGCTTCTTGAGGCAGTCATGTGAGAAAAGACCCATTTTCATTCCCTCTCTTTTCAGACAATAGATCTTCTTAGAACTTCACTTCAGAGGATCATCTCTATCTGTATAGAGTAGTTCTCTACTCATTTATGGATCCTTTCCCTCGACTTTCTCCATCAAATCCTGTTTCCCATTTCCTAGAACTCTGTTTTCAGTGACAGTTGTATTGACCTGCAGTATTTGCCTTTCCATACATCCATTCTCATCATTACCTGGCCTAGTCATCCCTAATTTTGCCAGGCCTTGTTATTTCTGATGCCATAGAAATATCTTTATGAACTCTATTATCTTTATAAACCCTAACCTGAAGACCTATTGTATGTTGGAGCTCTCAGTAACAGAATTATACAATTTTCATTTTAGAAACTACCTTAAATTTTAGCAACTACCTCCTGTCATCAAAAAACCCAAAGCAACATGGAGTGATTAATTCTCAGGCCTGTTCATCTAGCCTGGGTTTGAGCCTGGATCTCCACCTACCGGAAACCTCCACCACCCTGCTAAACAGGTGGAGGTACCTACCTTGTTCTCTCTACCTCCTTGGAAACGTTAAGCAAATCATTTAATTTGGTTCAGTTTACCCATCAGTAAAATGAGATCATAATACCACCATTAAAATTTTGATAAGAGGATGAAATAAGATTATAAATGAGATTGTATTGTGAAGCTTGTAGTATAACCCCTGGTACATAGTTAGCACCCATAAATAGTCATTATTTCTATAATATTATTCATCAAACAAGTGGTTCTTAATTCTAAGCAGCAGAATCACCTGAGAAACTTTAGAAAGAAATACAAAGCTCCCTCTTCCCACCTCCCTGGAGCTGGGGCCTTGGTATCTGTTAGAAAGTCCCATAGATGATTCTGATGAATAGCTTGGTTGTGGGAAAATTCCTGTGAGTCAACCAGTTCCATCTTTTCAAAGATCCAACTTCTAGAAAAATCTTCCTTTTATTAAGCTAAATTTTAATTCAATTTTTATTCATATTTTATTTTTGGCCCTGAGGAGTAGACAAATAATTATAATACATAATATTTTCTCCTTGGAAGTCCTTCAGACACATGCCTCCTCCTCTGTGTCTTTTCTCCTCTTGGCTAAATATCCTCAGTTTCTTCAACCACTCCCTTGTAACATTATTCAAGTCCCTTCAGCTCTCTAGAATGCCACACGTCAGTGCTTAGATGAAAAGGCAGCACTCCAGATTTCTTCTGATTTGCCCCAAATGGGGAAGAGGAGAGGGGTCCTATCACTGCCCTAAGTTGGCATTGGGTTTGTTTATGTTGTTGTGGAGGGGTTGGGAGCAAGGTCCTATTAACCACCGTTGACTCATATTGTGCTTATTGCCACCCAAAATCCCCCTATTATCACCTACAGAAAGATCCTCATCTCTTTCTTGGTTCCATCTTGTCATATTGGGTAGCTGTGCCTCTTGATTCATGAGTAAGATTTGATATTTAGCTCACTTACATATCTTTTTGTTAGATTCAATTTTTCCATCTGTACCTTAGATTTTACTTGAATTTCAAATCCATCGTCCAATGAAATTGTTACAATTTTATGGCATAGTGACATCAGCATTGGTAAAAATATTCCAAAAGACAGAAATTAGAAGAGAACCCAGTAGCAACCACTAGAATATACCAATTGCTTCTTCTTGTTGTTGTTATTGTACATGTGTTACTAGACTAAGAGGAGGGCTTTGAGTTATCTGGCTCCAATTGTATCTGGTTCCAATTCTAGCTTCTCCACTTGTTAATTGCATAATTTGGGGAATGATATTCAAGTGTCCCGTGCCTCAGTGACCTCATCTATAAAAAGGGAATAGTATAAAATGGGAATAAAGTAATAATAGTACCTGATGCCTGGGGTTGTTATGTGGATTCAATGAGGGATTTATATAAAGCGAGATAACATGGTTGGGTATTGGTAAATCCAGGAAGTGTTGGTTAGGGGCATGCATTTAGATTCAAGTGGTGCTACCACTCACCATTTAGAAGTTGTTCAAGCATGAGAAAGCTGTCTACCATTTCTGAGCCACAATCTGCCATAATCATCCATAATCATACCAATTTTACAGGACTATGATAAGGATTACATGAGATGATGCATGTAAAGCATTTAGCACAGTAGCTAATACATAGGAATCACTAAATTAAGTGTAGCATTGTTGTTATTTATATTATCACTCAGTTCTTTTGATTTCCTGTGCATTGTTCTTTCTACTTTTTTATGTTACTCAGACCCCTCTTTTCAAAATTTAACTAGTTGGCCATTAGTGCCTAAATAAATCTTTGTTCTTTTAAAGGAAATAAAATAATAATATAATCCCCGCCAGTTTTTAATTTTTTTTAACTTCAATACATTTAGGGGTGCAATTGGTTTGTGGTTCCATGGACCAATTAATTGCATAGGGGTGAAGTCTGGGCTTTCAGTGTACACGTCACCCAAATAGTGTACATTGTACCAAATAGGCGCTTTTTCTTCCCTCGTTCCCCTCCCACCTTCCCCACTTCTGAGATACCTTTCTCTACAAAGGACTTTTATATTTCTTAGAATAACATTTCATAGAGTTACTAAATCTCTGAAGCCTTTTATTTTTCTAGTTGTATTTCATGTTTCTTTTATTACATGGAGAAAATTACGTTACAACTTGAGAATAGTGGTGCTGTGAATTCTGCAGTTCTTGAATTGCCCTTGAAATAAGCCTAAATCTTCTTGCATTGTTATTATTGCAGGCTTCTCAAGTTTGGGGGAAAAAAAAAAGTCAGTGGACTAGAGGACCCTTACCACGACCTCTGATTGATTCTTGATCTGATCCATATGGCTTATCTCATATGATCTCCACTCAAGTACCAGATAGGAAATAATGGTTGATGTGCTCAGTTGCTTGCTAGGATCCACTTCCCTAGGGCTCGCCTGGTGGGTGGACAGGGGAGGGGTGGTGTGCCTGTGTTCCGACAGTCACACCTCACACCTCTGTCTGCTCATTCTGACCCCTGCTCCTGTGGCTAGGCCCCCACCTGCAGACCCTTTAGGCTCTGATTCTCTGCTCAAGAATTTACTCTTTAGCTCCTGACTCAAGCTTGGTTCTCATCCTTCTGCTACAGGTCTCTGTACACTCTGACCTCAGAATTCTCTCTTTCTTTTTTTAACCTTTTCTCACTGATAGGCCACGTGAGTCTGCAGTGGTGTTTCTGCCAATCTCTTCCCATGCCTTGTTCCCAAAAGAACTGACTGCAGACACATATAATGTGGAATTCTACACACTGATATGCACTACTAATACCTTGAGAGAACGTGTTATCAATACGGATGACGGATATCCCAATCCATTAGTTCTTGTTGGCGGGGCAGGGGGAGAAATCTGTGTATAGAAATCTGTATGATTTAAAAGCTTCCCAGTTAATCCTGGTGTACATCTAAGTTTGGGAGATACGTTTTACATATAGTTACCATATATTCTTCCTAAATCGTGGTTCAGAAAATGTCAAGTCCCTTCTCAAAATAGTTTGTGTCTACAATACCTACAAATTAAATTTAAAATTCCCACCAGGTATGTAAGGTCACCATAATTTAGCCTCAACAAACATTATCTGCTTTTCTTTCCATTACTCCCATGTGCATATATATATGTCATACCCTTCAGCCAAACTCTGCCTAAAACATTCCCTAGGCTTTCCAGCCTCCGTGACTTAACAGATGCCTTGCCCTCCACCTGGAACATGCTCCTCCTATGTCCATGAGCTGCTGAAAACCCTCCTCATGTTTCAAGAGTCATTTCAAACTCTGCATTAGAGTCTCCCTTAACCTTGATCCTTCACCTTCACCCCCAAATGAAATAATCATGTATTCAGTCAAGAAATATTTATTGAGAAACAGCCATATGCCTGGTGGTGCTGAAGTCACTGCTGAGACAGTGCCTTATAAAATTGAGCTTCCATGTAGCTTACAGTCTAGCAGATTTATGCTTTTGAGCCCTTACAGCACTTGGTTTGTGCCTTTCTTATGACACTGACCTTGTATAATAGTTATTTGTCTGCATGCCCTATATCCTCTCTCAGACTGTGAGTTCATCTATATGTGCCCAGCAGCATCTGCCTTGCGGTTGAACACATGACACGGGTGCTCATCAACGTGCTGTTGGACTGAACTGAATTCCTCCAGGGGGTGAACACAAAGTAGATGCTCGGCGTTGATTGACATGAGGCATTTCAACTACTGCAGATTGTCCTCTGCAACAGAAAATATATTTTATGGGTACCGAAGCAGGGCAAAACAAGAAAAAATATTGCCAAATTTCTAAGGATAAATGTGCTTTCAAAGTGTCCTTAATATTAGGATCTGAACCTAGAATACTTTGAATACTTCAGAGGAAGGTACTGAAATAATTACAAACCCACGTATGATTAATCGGCCACATTGGTGAACTGAGATAAGAGAATATGCACAAGGTGCACTACGTCAGCTTAATTCTCAGGAATAAAGCTGAAGAGCTTTCTTTCTTGAAAACCTCAAGATAGGCAGGCCCATGAAAAAATAATAGTAATAAAAAAGCCTTGGAGGTATGTGACTGGCCTCTAAATCCTGCAATAAATGTGCTTTGTTGAACATTAGTGTCAGCATATCATAACGTCAGCTCGTTTGATGTGGCATAACTCCTGTAAGTCTTCTTATAATGTCAAAATACAGGCTATAGTTCTTTTTTTTTCCTGTGGAGGAAAGAGGAAAAAGTAATAAATTTCTCTACTCTACATAGGCTACTGGACAGGTCTGTTTCTCGGCTCCCAGGCTGGTTGTCAAGCGGTTGTACCTCTGGAGAGCATGAAATGTTGCTCCGTGGGTATCTAGTGATTGGTCTCCTGTGTTTCCTACAAGACAAAAAAGGCAGAGTTCCCAGGGACAGGCATGGAATGGAGGGCAAAGGAAACCCAAGTGGATGCCTCCACTCTGATAAAGGGTCTGCTTGCACAGGGCTTCTGTGCCCAGCAGTGTGTTGGGCAAATCTTAGAGACTCAATGAATACTTCCTGACAGGTGAATGTTGCATGAATTCTAACTTCTTGCTTCTGGGATGTCCAGAGGCTGTGTCAAGATGCTGAAAGGATACCTTATAAACCTCTGGAGCTGGTTTATAAGGTACTATAAACTTGGAGACTATGGATATTATGGGAGTGTCCAAGTGTCCAAGTGATAGGGCATCAAAAGACATCCACAGAAACATATGTCAATATACATCGCCAACTTTCCTTATCTAAACTGTTTAGAAAGATTATATTATTTTAGCAATTATAAACTTCTTGAGGGCAGGGTACACAACTCATACATATTGTGTACCCTCCATAGCTCATATGAACTTCTGAACATGCTTAAGGCATGTTTATTAGCTAAGTAAGAGTAGGAAGCAAACAGGCAAGAGGAATCTTTGGTGTCAATGGATGTGGCGAATCCACAACACCCAGGAGAAAATATGGCTTGGGTCACCAATGGGCTCTGAAATGAAGCTGCTTCTGCTGTTCCTCTCCCCGGAGTACGGGAATGGTGCCTAATGGATAATAGAAACTGAGCACATATTAGCATCCTTTCTCTCTCCCCTCACAATAGGCTGACCTTTGCTTCCATTTGAGGGAAGATTACAAGTTCCCCACCACTGGCTTTTAATGTTTAGCAGGTTTCTTTTGAATTCAGAGATATAGATCAAAACAAAAAAGCTGAAAGAAATACAAAGCATAAAGGGTATTCTTAACTATTCTTAAGTAGCTCTTTTTGTATAGGTGGTCACAAACTTAAAGACCAGTTTGAACCGTTTTAAGCTGCCTTCATTCCCTTAGTACCCTTTAGTTAATTGTAATACTTAAGTCTCGGCTAATCGGAAGTACTATGCATGCTTCACTTGTACTGTATATAAATATACAATGATGCAGAGATAGAGAGCTCTGTATCACTTGCCATAAAGAAATTTAGGACTCCACAAACAGGCAGGTAGTGTGGATCTTATTCTTCAAATAACAAGTGAGTGCCCAGAGGATTTCTATCTTGAGTAGGAACAAGAGCCCTGGGTAAGTAACCTCTAATAAACTCACCTAACTTGCCAAGTTGGATTGGTCTGGGTCATTTCTTTGGTCTCTCAACACCATCTCAATTTGGGGGATGGTTTTTCTATACTATCTTGGGATTTTCCTGAAACACCGTTTTACCAGATCTCCTTCCTGCATGAACACCCTATCTTTTTGACTGGTTCCTTGGATGTCCCTTGTCATTTTATTCATCCCCTATACTCTTTGGAATAACTAACAGGAAAAGGGTTTATCCTTTTTTCCAAAGTTCTCATGTTTCTGTCAAAGAAAAGTCTAAATTTGAGAGGATTCAAATGATTCCTTCAGGGTTGGCATGTTCGATGACATTTAAAGTCACATAACACTCTGAGAACAAATGTCTCTTTGAGAATAGTTCCAGGTACATTCAACCAGCATTGTCAGCATGAATACACACCCTTCAATCAATCCTGAAGAACTCTGTGCTTGAAACTGGTATCCCAAGCCAAGTCCTCAAAGCGGCTCTTTTCTCAACCCATCCTCAGTACCTCAACTTTTGTGCTAACAAGATGATACATTCAACAAGCATCACACAGAACGTACAAGACAAGAATAGTCTTGTATCTACTGAACACACTTACTTCATTCATTCATCTAGCCACTCATTCATTCAGTCTGTCAATCAACAAATAGTGTTAGATGCCTCCCACGTGCTAGGCAGCATTCTGAGTACAGGGGATATATAAGTACACAAAACAGAGCCCTTGTTCTTGTGAAGCTTACAAGCTAGTGGGGCAAACAAGTACTATGAAGTGAAGTAAAGCAGTATTGGGAAGTGCACATGACTTCGGTGGGAGAGTATGATATTACCCACAGGATAGGCAGGGAAGGAATCCCTGATACAGCAATATCTGGGGAGAGCCCTGAAGGAAACAAGGGACAAAGCCATGAAAATATCTGGAGAAACAGCAGTCCACATGGAAAAGCCCCAGGTGCAAAAACCCCAAGAAGGGAATATGTTCAGTGCCTTCAGTATAAGGAGGTTGGTGTGGCAGGACCCCAGTGAGAAAAGGTTAGAGTAGTGGGGAAAATAGTCTGAGTGGTGGCAGAGGACCAGGAGGTGGACTCTAGATATTGTTCTGGGTATAATGAAAGTATTAGAGAGCTTTGAAGAGAGGAGAAAGGAGACTTGTCTTTCTTTTTTAAAGGAAGCCTCAACTGAAGAGTTGATAGTAGCAGGGAAAAGATGGAAGCAGAGAGACCAGTTAGAAGCATTTTGCAGTAGGGCAAGCAGGAATTTATAATGATTTGGATTAGGGAGGTGGCAGTGAAGGTAGTGATTCTGGATGTATTTTTAAGGTAAAGTCAATAGGATTGCTGATGAATACGTTGGGTATAAGTTGTATAAAATGAGTAAAGAATGACTTCAAGTTAATAGCAGGTTTTCTTTTGGAAGGAAGGGAAGGAATCAAAGAGATCAAACTTAACATTATTTTTTCCTAGAAAAACTATTTATTGAGTTCCTGATATATATGACATAATTCCTGACCCCAAAGGAACTCACAATTACCAGGTAAGCAAGACTCAAACGAGGAGTGGTAAAAGCTAACTAATCTTTAACTGGGAATTAATTTGAAATCTCAGTTTTAAAAGTTTGTAAAAAATTTTTTCAAGAAAAAATAAAACAGTGGCATCATCTACTGAAATTACCTCTGGATAATTCATTGAGTCTATGGTTGAAATCCCAAAGCTGTTATAATTGCACAATTTGGAGCCAATTGGCATAGTAGCCACAATATAATGCAAAAATTTACTATTCCTAATGCAATTTAGTTTGATAGATCTGGGTTCAAATCATGGCTCCATCACTTACTAACAGTGTGACCTAGGACAATTTCCTTATAAGCACCAAACCCTGTTGCCTGTTCTGTAAATTCTGAATGATAACACTATGTAGCTCACGGGGCTGTTGTTAAAGATGGTGCACAAGTGATACCATACTTGATAATTGGTTGCTGCTGCCCTTGCCTCCTCTGCAAGGCCTCCCGTGTGCCTGACACGTCTGTCCCACTCATTTGGGCACTTCCTATTCAGTGTCTTCTTTTCACAGAGACACCTGGTCTCTGCCATGTACTACTCAATGGCATGAATCATTTTCATATTCTTCACATTCCCCGAATGGCTGGCGCTGTGCTGAGTGCTAGCAGGAGGGGCAGACGTGCTTGCTCCTTGATGGGAGGCAGTGCAGATGTGTTAGTGAATTGGCACGCAGCAGTGCAGTGTGGGTGGGGTGCTACCTGAGTTGGAAAGGTGGTGGAAAGAATGTGGACCTCATGACTATGCTCTTCCTCACTGTACTGGTTTGGAAGAGCTGCCATACCAGAGTACCACAAACTGGGCAGCTTGAACAGAAAGTTATTGTCTCCGAGTTCTGGAGGCTAGAAGTCCAAGATCAAGGTATGAGCAGAGTTAGTTCCTTCTAAGGGGTATGAAAAAGAATATGTTTCATGCCTTTTTCCTAGTTTCTAGCAGTTTGCTGGCAATCGTTGGCATCCCTTGGCTTATAAAAGCTTCCCTGCCTCCATCTTCACATATAACTTTCTCTGCCTGTGTACCTGTGTCCAAATGTCCTGTTTTTATAAGCACACCAGTCACCAGTGAGGGGCCCACTCTACACCGTTGTGACCTCATTTTAACAACAACCGTATTTCCAAATAAGGTCATGTTTTGAGGTGCTGGGGGTTGGGACTTCAACACATGAATGTGGGAGGTACACAATTAAACCCACAGCACAGCAATGCTGGGTGCCACTCTGCATGCTGTTCATGCCTAGGACCTTGACTTTCTTCTGCTTTACTCTTCCTTGCACTACACATTCAGTTTTTTAACTAGTATTTAATCGGCCCACACCTGTGGGTCACCTATGGCAGCTCTTAGTATTCTTACCACTGCTGACTCGTCATCTTACAATTCAGGCCTCATGCTGCAGGAAGGAAGGGCATTCGCTACCTTGGGGACTTTCCAGATTATAAAAAACAAACAAAACAACTTGTTTGAAGGACCCTTTGATGACCCACTCATCATGTCTACACTCAAACCATCTTTGCTTGTGTCTCCTCATTTACTGACCTTTCCTCTTGGCAAATTCCATCAGACAAAGAACTTCTTTCCTCCTCAGAGCTCAGCTCCCCCACAGCAGAGGATCCTGCGTGCCGGCCATGCCTGCTCAGGTACCATGCGGCAAGGTTAGTGCAGAAGAGTTTTAATTCCACAGCTCTCTCCACATCCATCCCTGCTTCCCATTTATGTTTTCAACATATGGTTGGCTTTTTAATGCTGCTTTAATGTTTTCTCTTGTATTAAATTATTTAAAGATTTAATAACAAACTGCTGAGAATCAATCACACACAAGGGACACATATCTTTGAATTCTTCCTCTTTTTTTCTGCTTTTGCATGAGAGTCAATTTAAGCCACTAAAAGCACAAAGCTAAAAGGCAGAAAGAGAACAACTTAAAGGCATTCCGGAAAGGATATCTGGAGGTGAAATCAAATTCTCAACAACATCTGATGAGTATCTCTTATCAGCAATGGGCAGTAGTGATAAACTAGGAACACCAAAACAAATAATTTTAATCCCATTTGTATCCAATAATATAAAGCCAGTAGCTTACATATCATAGATTTTCTTTTTACAATAAATTCCTTTTGGAATTGGTTCTGAGTGTTGGGGACAAAGAAATGGAAGGATAAGTACTGCTATAATCCTAGTGACAGAAAAAAGCTATTTTTTAAAGTATCACTTTTAAAATTTTAAATGACTCATTGCTTAATATTTTAGGGTCTCTGGTCCCCATTTCTGATAAGCTTATTTCTTTTCTTCCACCTCAGTGTGATGACAACCACAGGAAGGCATCATTCATCAACATAGTCTGCATATGTGTTTTGAATGATCAGCTCTGCTAGACAGCATACCAGGTACAAAGGATCCATCCAGAAGCAGTACCAATCGGATCCTTGCCTTCACAGCCACTCACATCCACCCTTGGGGAACAGAGTTAACAAAAAAATAATTAGAATTCATGTGCTCTGATGTGGGAAGCCCAGAGTAAGAGCACCTAACCCAGATTTGTAAGAAACGAGAAATGCGCCCTGGAAGGCAAGACCTGAAAAATTAACAGGAGTAAGATTTCCTGGGGAGGGAAGAAAGAAAGATACATAGTGGACAGGAGGGAAACTCTACTGCTATTTAGTCATTTTCTACCTGTATATTTTAAATAGCAGTTAGAAATTAACAAGCATTTCACAAATAACTCTGGAAACTGTTCTTTTAAAGGCAAAACTCCATTGAATTTCTCTAGAAAAAGAGCTTCCTGAATTCTCACCACATGATGGGGTCTGGCACCCTAGCTGCTTACTTCAGCCCACACTGCTAAGAGAAAGCCGACTCTGCATCTGCAGACCATGGGGTTCCCTGAGCCAGAACCTGTTAAACTCTTGGAATCCTACCTTTTGGAGTAGCCAAAGGATAGTCCAGAAAAGGTCAGAGTGGAAGCGAGAGACTTTTCCTGACTTTGAACTAAAGGTTCACATCTCTTGAAATTCGTCTTGTGCCAATTTCCTTAGGCCCTTTCATTTGCACACAAATTTAAAACTATGACACTTATTTGAAAATCAAAATGCAATTTAGAATATATACAAAAGAATAGTATGTAGGCCATCGTGGATTTTTTTCTAGATTATATAAAGTTCATTTTGGTTAACTTTCAGGTTTCAGGGAGTACATATTTATGAAATATATACTTAGAATTTTTTAATTGACAGTGAACAAATAAAACTTCATTTTTTAATATTCAGTGATGTTCTTCCAGGACTTATTTAATGGAAAAATCAGCCATGACTTAGGATTCTGAGTGTTGTGACAAATCTTACCATCCTATTATATAATGCACCCAGTTTTCTGCCAAATGAGATCAAAGAAATAACGCTGTTGGCTTTGCAAAATGTCAGATCAGTTTGGAACATGTGCTTTTCACAAACATTTATTCCAAGAGGGTTTTTGTGTACCTACTATGTGCCAGGAACTATTGTAAGGGCACATAGCTGTAAACAAAGCCAACCAAACCAAATAAACAGAAAAGCTTATATTTTAGTTGGACCGATAAAAAATAAATAAAAATTATATTGCATGAGGTGATAAGAACTGTGGGGGAAAACAAAGCACATAAAGGAGTGGAGTGTGCTCGGATAAGAATGCTGTCTTTAAGCAGGATGACTGGAAAGTGACACTTTAGCAACCACTTGGAGGAAGAGGGAGAACAAGCCATGTGCTTGTCTTCAGGAGGAGTGTTACCGTCCAAGGAGACTCGTAATGGAAAACCCTGCGTCAACCTAGGCACGTTCAAGCAGCCCAGGAGTTCAATGGCTGCAGTAGAGTGAACAAGAATAACGAGGCCAGATGATGGCTGAGAGGCCATGGAAGGACATTCCAGCTTTTTCTCTAAGAGGGGAAGCCCTGGGTGGGTTTTGAGCAGAGGAGAGGCACACTCTGACATCACTCTGGCTGCTGTGTCGAGAGTGCATCACAGGGGGATGAGCGGACACAGGCCAGGTAGGAGGCGACTGCAATCAGTCAGGTAGGAGACGCCGGGGCCTTGGGCCAGCGTGAGAGCAGTTGAGGCGGTGCCCAGAGGTCAGATTTAGGATGAACTTAAAAGGCACATCTAATAGACATTGCCCGTAGTTTGAAGGTGGGGTGTAAGAGGAAAAGAGAAGGTAGAGTTACTTCTAAATTTTTGGCCTGAACAACTAGAAGGAGTGAGTTACATTTGACTGAGCTGGATAGACTTCAGATAAGGCAGGTTTGGGCCTATTTTTCTTGGAAGAACACAGAACATATGTCAGTATACTTTCTTCATATCTCCTTAAAGCTATGAGACAGATTTTTGAATTCTCAGATGTGAACTTTGTACTGGCACATATTGTTGTAGGTTAAGCATTCTTTCCAACAGCATCCTTTCTCTGGAAAGCATCCACTGACAAACTTACCTGTGTAGAAAAGTGAAAAAGAAATTTAAATAAAACCTACCTCTTTTGACAAAAAAAGGTTATTTGCTCTTTCTTTATTCATAAATCCTGCTCTTCATACCATTTGCCATTGACATTTCTGGCTGGAGTTGAAATGCAGATATTTTCCGGAACCTATTAATTTCTCTCATCCCTTCCTTTGATATGGACGTTGTCAGAGTTTGCTGAGGGGCTCCATCTGGCCAGGGCTCGGCCTGGACCCCAAATACAAAGCAGAGGTATCACGTCACTGGCTCCATCTTGTCATTTGACCTCAATTTTAGTGTTCCTTGTTCCCAGTAATGCTACCTTCTCCTGGAAAAATAAATCTAAGTGATTCTAACTCATTTACAATCTTTTTCTCTAATTCCTTTCCCTGATAACTCATTTCATGTTTATTACTCTCTTTGTATGAAATCGTTATGCCTGTACTATCCATTTACTTTCACTTTCTGAAATGTTAAAACACCTACTTTTTTAGACCCCTGTTAGGTTCATTCTACCATACTCTCTCATAAATCTGAAAATCAACATCAGCATGATCTTCATTACCCTGAAATAGCACATGTTAACATGAAGTCAATATGTTCTATGGTTTACTCCAGGGCAACATCCAGAACAAACTGCAAGGAAGCACAATCTAACAAAATTACCCCGAAAATTCCATTCAACGAATGAGCTGCCTGATGAAGCATTGTGTTTCCCATCCTTGAAGAGATGGAGGCACAAGAAGAGTATTACAGAAAGGATCTTTGTGTTAGAAGGTTAAATTGTAAATTATTAGTATTAATATGTTAATTTTACAAAGAATATACTTAAGTTTCACTTTCCATACAGGGTCATTGTAAAGATTATTTGAGAGATACATAAAGGATATAGACCAGAAACTGGCACAAAATAGATTTAAAAATTAATAGTTAGCTAGTAATAGAAGTAACAGCAATAGTAGTAACAGTCGTTAGGGGAGAGAAAAAAAGCACAGAAAAGTACATGAAAAATTTAAGTATCCTGTAATATCTCCATCCAGAGAAAAACGCTTTGTATTTTTGATATTTTCTCTGAGACAAATAGATGGATGGATGGATGGATGGATGGATGGATGGGTGAGAAGGAGGGAGAGAGAAAAGAAGAGAGGAAGGAAAGTAGAAGGAAAGGAACAGTGAAGGGAAGGACAGACAGAAGGGAGGAGGAAGGAAGGAAGGAAGGAAGGAAGGAAGGAAGGAAGGAAGGAAGGAAGGAAGGAAGGAAGGAAGGAAGGAAGGAAGGGAGGGAGGGAGGGGTGAAGAGGGTAGGGAAAATCATACATTGATTCATTGAGTTGGAATGTCTGAACTCCACATTTCACTGGTATTCGTATAACTTTTTGATCTTATCTGAATCTGCTGCTACATAACCTCTCTTTTCCCTTGCTTTGTTTGAATCCTGCTATTTGTTTGTTTTGTTCTCCATTTTATTTCTTTCTGCTTATAAATAAATTTTTCTCATTTTATTTTTTTTGTTTTTGTTTGCTTATTTGTAGGCATCTTAATTTCAAACTAGTTATTTTGTGTCAATAAATACTACTACCTTTAAATTTAATCCTAAACTTTTTTTCTGCCATATCCCACACATTTTGATATGTGATGTTAACATATCATTCATTTCTAAAATGTTTATAGTTAGCTTTAATTTTTTCTTGAACCATAGAGACATTCACAAATATATTTTATAATTCTTAAGTGTCTAGACTTTTGACACCATTATTTGAATGACATCTAGGTTTGTCATTTTTGGAAAAATGTGTCCTATCTAAATTCTACTTTTAGAAATGATTGTGATTTCTTTGTGGTATAGTACATGATTGGTTCCATGAGGCCTGGGGGTAAAAAACGTATGCCCATTTTTTGTATACAATAATCTCTATATATCTTAGAAATCTTTATATTTAGTTTTCAAATCTATTTCTGAGTAAGATATATTAGAAGTCTACCAGTTTCATTTTTTTTTTTTTACCTTCTAACAGGTTTTGCTTTGCATGTTTTCTTTCTTTCTTCTGAGCATGAATGTTCAGCAGGTTATATCTTCTTCATAAATTGAAACTCTTATCATTAAAAGTAGAGCACATTGTCTTTTTTAATACTTTTTGCCTTGAATTTTATCTCATTTGATGTTAATGTCACTTAAATTAAATTTCTGTTAGCATTTGCTTTATATCTTGTGATTGTTTTCTTTGTTATTTTGAGTCTTTTTGAAGTTCTATCTGATAACACTTGTCTTTGAACCCGTTCTCAAATATTGTGACTAGAAACATTTGGTCTGATTTGTTCTCTATTTCCCATGTTGTTGCTGCTCCTCCTTCTTCCATTCCTAGCGACTGCCTTCCTTTCCTCTCTAATACTATGACAGTTGTACCTCTAATTTAAATTTTACCAATATTATCCTTAAAGTTCTTACAAATATTTTTGAAAGATATTTTTGCACCTAGGTCAGTAAGTTAACAACATCCACCAATTTTCTTTTTATTCTCCTACTTTCATGTTTTGGTGCAATAACGTGGAATTTGATCTATGTATCTATTAATTTATAAACTACCTTTTTAATTTCAATAATTCTTACTAAAGAATTGCACTAAATGTTACAGCCGCATCAGCAATTACGTGGAGTCGACTATAAACTTTGCTGGTTTATTTGCTCTCCACCTTTTCCTTGTACCCAGGCTGCTTCACCTTTTATTGGCTTTTTATTTTGCTATAAAAGACCCTCAAGTAAATTTTTCAGAAAGGAAATAAGTGATAAATTTTGAAAACTCTCTTTTTGCCTTAGTATTGAGCAATAAGTTGGTGGGTATAGGACTCTCAGTTCAAAGCCATTTTCCTTTAGAACTTTCTAGAGGTTGTCACGTTAATTTTTAGCATTGTGTGTGGCAAACAAGCATTCTGCTATTAGTCTGATTCTTGCTTTTTGTAAGTTACTTTTCCTTTCTTTTAACTTATAGGATTTTCTGTTTAGTTTTGCTCAGAAGTTTCACAAACATGTTCCGAGGTGCATATCTTTTTTGTTTGTTTTGATTTTCCTTATTCTCTGCCAATTCTTTATTCATATCAGAAAATTTTACTTGTTTCTTTTCTTTGCTCACTTATCCTCTATTTTCTCTATTGCTTTTACGGTTATTGAACAGACGTTGACTATTTTAGACACATCCTCCGTAGCTCAGCAAAATGGGGCAACCATTTCTCGCTCAGCACTGAAGGAGTCTCTCATCGTAGAAACTCTAACTGCAATGAATGGGGGAATGTGAGCAAAGAGGGAGCTTGCCTTCCGAGCCAAGTAGCTCTTGACCATTATCTTATTTCTCTTCTTTCCCTGGAATCAATATCCATGCTAATTTGAATCAATTGCCCCATTTGTTGAAAGAATTGTTCCTGTGTCTTTAAACTGCAGTAAATGCTGATTCAGGTACTTTAACAAGGGAGACTGGAGCAGTTGGCCCCACAGGCCTTTTAATAATCAGTACACCGACCGTCTTATGGCTTATTTCTACTTGCAAGTCTTGGGTATCTAATCTAGGGCATCTTCCTGATTCAGCCAGGAAAAGTTACTCTTGATTGGTCCCACGTTCACTTTCATGGGTCACAGGCACTCCTCTATCAATCCAAGTCTATCTGCTATGTGTCTTCCAGAAATTCTTTAGTATATCTGGCCTGTTGATGGTGCCCTTTGAAAGTGCTGCCCCCAGCCTGGGCAATATAGCAAGACCCTGTCTCAAAAAAAAAAGAAAAGAAAAAGAAAAAAAAGTGCTACCACAAATAAATTTGTGAGTTTGTTTTCCTTTTATTTAATTTCCCTGCCCAGTGGTATGCAGTGGCCCTGCCCTTCTTGGATTTCTAATACTACTGCAGGTTTACCCTTATTTTTGTATTTCTTTTGTCATGTCAATAGGATCATGGAGGGAGAAAAAGCAAATGGATTCTCTTAGTCATCTTGAACTGGAGCTGTTGAATTATGTTTTAATTGTTCATTTACATGCCTATCTATTCCCACTAGATTTTAGGTCCTTTGATGCTGAGATCTTCATATTGTTTCATTTTTATATACCAGGGCCTGACACATAGATGACACAAAATAAAGGTTTATATAATAAATACTTGATTAAATTAAGTAGATTGGCTATACACAGATATTTTATTACATTAAGTGTGCATAAGTAAGTAACAGAATGTGGTCCTCTCTTGAACTTAATAGAAAGTAATTGGAGAAAAAATCTTTACTGTGTTCATTGCACATTTGTTGTGCTATGTAGAGAGGGGAGCTTGATAAAGAAAGCAGCGTTTTCTCCCATTCTGTAGGGTGTTTATTTGCTCTAATGATAATTTCCTTGGCTGTGCAGAAGCTTTTTAATTTGATTGGGTCCCATTTATTTATTTTTGTTGTTGTTGTGATTGCTTTTGGGGTCTTCATAAATTCTTTGCCTAGGTGGATGCCTATAAGAGTTTTTCCAACCTTTTCTTCTAGAATTCTTATGGTTTCATGCCTTAGGTTAAGTCTGCAAACTAGTGCAACCTCTGTGGAAAGTAGTATGGAGATACCTCAAAGAACTAAAAGTAGAACTACCATTTGATCCAGCAATCCCACTACTGGCTATCTACACAAAGGAAAAAAAAAACAGTCTATTAAAAAAAAAAATCTGTGCTCGAATGTTTATAGCAGCACAATTCACAATTGCAAAGATGTGGAAACAACCCAAGTGCCCATCAATACATGAGTGGATTAATAAAATGTGGTATATGTATTCCATGGAGTTCTACTTAGCTGTAGGAAAAAAAAATAGCAAACTACCTCTTGTATTATCCTGGATGGAGCTGCAGCCCATTCTTCTAAGTGAAGTATCATAAGAATGGAAAAACAAATACCACATATACTAACCATTAAATTGGTACTAATCGATCAACACTAATGTGCACATACGGGAAGTAACATTCATAAGATGTTGGGCAGGTGGAAGGAGGGAGGTGGGTAAATCCACACTTAACAGATGCAGTGAACACTGTCTGGGAGATGGGCAAGCTTATAGCTCTGACTCTGGCGATGCAAAGGCAATTTATTATTATGTAACCAAAGCGTTTTTACCCCGCTAATACTCTGAAATAAAAAAAAAAAAGAAAGAAAGCCCTATTTTATGGGAGCTCAAGTCTGCAGAGAGAGGTTGGGGGGCAGAAGGTGAGAAGCACAGGAAGAATTAATTCTCAACTGCTCTCCTGCACCTGTCTTTAGAGAGGTTTGATCTCTTCCTTGTGCCTTCTCTGCTGTTGATCATTTTTCCTTTTTTCTGAATTTCCTGGTTAGCTTCGTTTCTCTGCCTGTATCTGGTTTTCCACCCCAGCTCCCATGATTTAGGTAACCTCAGTTAAGCCCACGTCTGGCTAAGTTCAGTCTTCAGAGTCCTTTCATCATTTCTGTCCTTCCCAGGCTATGTCACAGCCACACCCATCCCAGCCCTAGAAATAAAACAGGACAAGTGTGTACATATTTTTGCATAAAATCCCTTCATTTCCTATTTTACTCTAATAAAATTAATATAATAATTGACTCTGTCCCTCAACCCAGGCATGATGATTGTTTTAATGCATCATAATGTATTTTCAGAGCCTCCAAGAAGTACAGATAGCATCTACTATGCAAGAGCCATGGAGACAATGAGCAAAAAAGGCAGTTAATAAAGTCAAAACACTGAGGCTTCTCAAGCTACTAATCAGTTGCCCTCTCCCCAAAATTAAAAGAAGTAATGAATAAAGAATTATGTGCATTAACAAGTTAAAATAATTAAGCCTTTTTTTTAATTACATATAAGAGAACAACAAAGATTATTATAGCACCACGATAAAGCAAAGAACTTATGACTGAATAAATTTACACATTCTATTGTTAGTCATTCTAGCAGATAGTGTAGCCAACCATTTCATTATCTGAAGAAGGGGTACTGCTTCAGGTCATTTTGAGGCGTTGAGGTTAATGAGCTGGAAAGTATATGCTGTGAATTTATATTTGTGGCAAGAAGTTTTGCAATGAAGTATTACATTTTTAATTCAGGATGGAATCTTGATTCATGGTTTAGATTTGTGAAAATGGGCCAGTTTGTGAGGACAAGTGGGATGCATGGAATTAAGTGTAGGAAGTTAAAATAAATAAAAGGAAATAATCATTTGTAGATAAATTATCTCAAAGGCCCATTTTATCAGATGCACTTTTTCTGACTTTGTGGTCATCAACAAATTTAAATATTTTTCAGACTTCAGAAAAAGGAACTCTGAAGAAGCATACTGTGGCAGAAACTGGCCAGTCTTTCACAAAACCTTTTTCTTTTGTTCTGGGACCACAGTGAGACTACATTTCTCACCCACTTTTGCAATGAGACTTAGCCTTATTGTTCTAGGATGCGCACCCCACCCCTTTCACTGCAGGTCCACAGAATCCTCCCACATGTGATCTCTTCCTTTCTTTTCATATCCTCTGGCTGAATCTGGAGAACTCTAAAGTCCTAGATGAGAATGGGGCAAGAAGATGAGAGGAGTCTGGGTCTCAAAAGGTCACCTGCTAACAAAGAACACCCACATTGAACCGTTTCCCCGTTGTTACATCGTATTAAGCCACTGGAATTTTGGGATTTGTTTGTTATGGCAACTAGCATTAGCCTTACTGACTTATTAAGCTGACTTATAAATTACTCTCCAGCTTTTCAAAATTAGCATTGGTCACTACAACAAAGGAATTTTGAATAATATTTTTATGTACGATTCACATTTATTTATTTATTTATTTATTTCAGCATATTATGGGGGTACAAATGTTTAGGTTATGTATGTTGCCCTTGTCCCCCACCACCATGAATAATCTTAATGACTATGCAGAAAGGAATAGAGTTAAATAGATGATGATAAGTAAACCATATACCTGGAATGGCAAGCATCTATACTCACCTCTGATACCTTTAACTCTTCTGAGTCTTCCCATCCTACGAGATAGTAGAGAGATACAATGTCACTTCTTTAGAGGCCTTCATTCGTCACATTGACACCAGCCAATATTTCTGCTGCATGGTTTTCTCCATAGAACTTGCCATTCATCATTTTAAATTATCCTGGTCCATCATTTATTTATTTTCTGTCACCCTCCTTCTTGAATGTCAGCTCTATGAGAGAAGAGACCTTGCTGGTCCTGTCACTTCTTGATACCCAGCAACTTGAACACTTAATCCGTAGTAGACACTTAGTGGATAATTTTTGTTGAATTAATGAATTGCCCTTGATGTCCATGACTAAAAAGGGGTTTTCTTTAAAATCCTAGATTCCTCCTTCAATCAACCTCTGGTGACCACTGTTTGTTTTATTCTCTATCTCTGTGTATTTGAGCTCTTTTAAAAAATATATTCTATACATAAGTGAGATCATGCAATAGTTTTATTTCTGTGTCTGGCCTATTTCACTTAGTCTATTATCCATTCATACTGTGGCGATAGCAGGATCTCCTTTTTTTAAGGTTGAATAATATGCCATTGTGTGGGTGTATATATATTAATACATGTGTGTGTATATATGCCACATTTTACTTTACCCATTCATCCATCAATGGACATTTAGGTTGTTTCCCTGTCTTGGCTATTGTGAATAATGCTGCAATGAACATGGGAGAGCAGGTATCTTTATGAGCTGGTTATTTTATTGCTTTGTGTATATACCCAGAAGAGGGACTGTCCAGCATCTTGCATCACTGCTGCTTGTGTTCCCTATGCTCAGACCACATTGGTCTGTCCTTTTGTTTTTCCTCTTCATTCAGGTGCTAACTGTGCCCTCAACTTCCAGTACTCCTCCCCTTGGAAGTGTGACTGGCTCCTTCTCACCATCCAGACTTCTGCTGTGCCAGGCACTTTCACATACACGTGTCATCAATGTTATCCTCCCTATGACACTGTGAGGAAGGTACAGTGAGAAAGAGTGAATTATGTCTAAAATGTTTATGTTCATTCTATGTATGAACATGCAGATGCGTTGATTAGTTCACAAAGTACTTTAACATGAGTCCATTTGATCTCCCATCCAAGTACTAACCAGGCCCGGCCCTGCTTAGCTTCTGACATCAGACAAGACTGGGCGTGTTCAGGGTGGTATGGCTGTAGACGAGTCCATTTGATCCTTACCAAAATTTTCTCAGGTAGAAGCAGATGCATAGACGAAAGAAATAGGATTGGGAAGGTTATGATTTCACCAAAGTCACACACAGATTTTAGGTACTGAGGCAAGGATTCACCCATTGCCATTTGGCTTCAAATTCTAGTAGCCTTTCTACCCATACACCGTGGCGTCAAAGATGGTTTCAAGAAAGTGAGCAGAGGCGATAGCATCTCTCAGAGTCAGCAAAGAAAATACGTATTGGCTAGGAGGTCAGGAGTGATCTCTGATAACATAATGAATCAACCAAAACATCTGTTGAATGAAAAACAGTCGCTAAGCCACTACTGTGAGCAAAGCACTGGCCTAAGCTAAAAGCAGCAGAAAGAGCGGTTCCTATTTTGTAAGATGAAGTCTGCAAAGAATAACAGCAGCAGAAGTCAAATTAAATGAGGACAGTATATAACATTCCGAAGAAAGAGAAGGAACACATGCAGGTCAATTCTCTGAGAGTCCGGCTGTAAAAGGAGGAGACGGGAGCTCAGTAAGTAACAGGAAGGAGTAGCAGGTCAAGTGAAGGTTGTGTTCAAGACCCAACGTAACAAGCAATTAAGTAGATTTCAGCTTTTCCAGCTTGACATTGTTTTGCGGACTTTTTAGCCTATATTAATAAATTTGCATTTTTACCTCAGGCCTCCAGTTACCAGCGTTTCAGTGGTGTCATCAAATTGACTTTTCCTGAAGGCCTCTTCTGGGAGCACACGTTAGTAATAAAAACTCAGCATCCAGAGAGGGGTGATGTTGACTCACAGAAAATGTCCTTCCCACGACTGATGCTGTCTCTCCCTCAATTTGGCAGAGTGACACATTGACCTGCTGCCTCCCGGGATCTGGCTGATCCTTGGGAGTAAGACAAGAGGACCTTGGAGAGCCTCATGAGTGACTGGTGGAGGCAGGGGGCATTTGATAGGTACGTGTCCACCTCGGTGTACGCACCCGTGTCCCAGAGACCTGCAAGCGGGAGAGCAACTTAGCGAAGTCTGCTTGCTTGCTCTGGAGAGAAGACAGACTCTCAAGTTTAATTCAAAATACTTCACTGTCAGATCTGAATTCAGTTTACAGTGGGCCCCTCATTCACTTAAATTGCTGAAACCATTGCAATTGTCCAGGTCTGCATTTAGTCCCAGAGAAAGAGTGTATGGTGTACATGAAACAGCAAAAGTTCCTTCCCCAAGGATGCTTCCATCTAGTCGGGGAGAGAGACTATAAACAAAGTAAGTAAAGTGTATGTTGATAAATGCCAGGTAGAAAAACAGTGAAGAAAAAGTATCAGAAGTGTTGGGAAGGGTGTGTATTTTAGGTACGGAACCAAGGAGAAATAATCTCACATATTTTATTTGGATTTGGATCCAATTATTAGTTTTTCAGCAGTGAAACCAGGATTGTTTGCCTTCCTCTCCAGGTTTGAAAATCACTCCTGCCTCTCTAGGACTTGAATTCTGTCTCATCCTCCTTAGATGAGGCAACTAACATCTCGATCAGTAGCAAAAGAGAAAGAAACACCTGAGACTGCATAACTAACCCAGAGCCAGCAGCACTCTGAGTCTGGCCAGTGTCAAAGGTAGAACCTGAATTCAGAACTTCGGACTTCAAGGTGGGAGACTGCTCCTTCCCGTGTCGGCTCCGCAGAGCAGTGCTGTGTTTGGGGAGTGGTGCTGAGTATTTAAAATTATGGGAGTCGCATCACATCTGCAGAAAACAGCTGAGGTCTCCAAAGGCAGAGACGACTATTAGGTCCTCACTGTAATCCAGAAGTGTAGGAAGTACTCAAGTAATATTTATAGAATATTAGTTCCAATTACTACTCCAATTTCTTAAGGTTACCCATAAAATTCCATAAATATTAGCCATGGAAATGCTGCACCTACGTGGGTGTATTTGGTTTTACACTGGGTGCCGAGCAAAGCACTAACAAATGCTTAATCAAATTGATGTTTTGTGTATTGATTCCTTGTACTTTAGAATATATGAGAATGAATTGACTTCAAAGTTTGAAATAAGAATACAAAATGTACCGTTTCAAAAAAACGTTTGCCTTTTTCAAGTCTTTGTCTGTCACCATGACATTTCCATGCCTAGTATTCTGAATTCCAAATCTATTTTCCCTGTAATATGAAGAAGACAGCTTTGTACTTCAATCACTGCACTTTCTGTTTCTGCTTCCAAGCTCCTATCCACTCCTCAACCTCTTACCCCCATAGTGGACACCACTCTTTTGAACATCACTCACGCCTCTTTAGGACCTGAATTCTGTCTTTTCCTCCTTCACTTCCCGGCATCCCTTGAGCTCAAAAGAACAATATCAGTTTTCCTTGAAACACTCTCCCGCCTTGGTTTTCAGGTTGGACCTTTCATTTTTTATCCTCTCTGCTTCTTTGGCCCTCTCTTTCGTCATGGATGTCTTTCTCTCTCGCTGCTCCCTGATTTTGTGAGCCCCTAGAAAATAATCCTCATTTCCTTTCCCGTCCGCTTTGGTGAGCCTGTCGTTGCTGCCGTCATTGTTTCTAGTCATGACTTCGCTCCTCATCTTTATGAGGGATGCCTCTAGTTCTGTCTCCAGATCAGACCTCTAGGGTAGATTCTAGGCCTGCATTTATACAAGCAGGACATTTTCACAGGCACGGTTCTCTCTGTTCTCACATGTGTAGCACATCCCAAATAGAATTCCTTATCCTGAAGCCTTTTATCCTCTGCCATCTTCATCTTTCTGTATGTTCTCTACCTCTGCTCCTGGCCTCACAGTACATCCAGTTACCAGATGTAAAACCTCCACCCGGTTGCTCATTCCTATCCTTTACTCCCTGTATGCAATGAGCCATCCAGTCCGATGTTATTTGGTGCCACAGTGTTCCTCATGCCCATCCTTTCTTTTAACTCCCCCTGTTGTGGTCAATGAACTCTTACCTATACAATTGCTTCATAGCACTTCCCAGCCTATCCACGCCTTCCCACCCATCCTTCACACTTTCACAGTTTTAATCATGTTCTTTTCCTGTTCAGAGGCTCTGATGACCTTCCATTGCTTCCAGAATAGAGCTCAAAATCTTTGCATCTAAAGCCTCGAACAACCTGGCTCTGAATACCCTCTCCTACTTAATTTTCTACTTTCCCGTCTCACGTGCTGTGTGTCAGCTGCACCAGTCACTCCCCATTACTCAGACTTGCTGCCTTGATTCTTTTGCGCCTATGGTGCCCTCGCCTGGAATGCATTGCCCCCTCCTCTGTCTCCTAAACACCTCTCCTCTTCCTTCAAAGTTCTGCTCAAATGGTACCTCTTTCAGGAAGTTTACCTTGGTTCTGCCAAAATAAAATAAGATTTTTCTCTTCTATGTTCCATTTGCACTTTATTCTTTTATCATTTTATCTTTTAGCATACTTTTAAGTGTACATATTGTAGAGACATTTAGACATGTGACTACATGGTTCCTGCCTGCTACTGGCTGTCGTATTGATCTAGCATATTCTCCGTGAGTATTCCATCACTTCTGCTATTGCCCAAAGAGCCACCAGGCTTGGCTACTCTCCATCATCACCTCCTGGCAGGTCTGGCTCCCTTTGCAACCTGGTCCCCTCTAAAGAAGAGTATCCCCAAATGTCCATCACCATTCACCCTAAGAATGACTCTCCTTTAAGCAAGGGCGAGAAATTTCAGTTAACATACCGTGTTTACATCTCCCATTTTCTCTTCATTTACAGTTGCTAATCAATTCTTTTTAACCACCACTTTTCCCATCAACCTCAAAGACCCAACTATCTTCCTGTTCCTTAGGCTAAGATTCTTAGAGCAGGGTCATGCTGTAAAGCCGGGTGCGCCTCTCTTAGGAACCGCATCGCTTTGCTGTTAGAAACTCATTCAGCAGCCCTGCCTGTCAGCTTAGCTTCAGGGCTGAGAATTCAAACTAATTCCTGTGCCAGGGAATGTTATGTGCTTACTTAGCAGCAAGGAGAGCATTTTTTAAATAATTAAATGCAAGCTCAGGATCTTCCCAAACTGTGCTTAGTTCCTGGAATCCACCTTGAAGGATCCTGCATGCTACCTATTCCTAACTGTCATCGTAGCTATAGATCTGCCTCTGTAGCCTCTTGATTTTTCTTTCTGTTTTTCTCCAAGGGAAAAAAAAAAAAAAAAAGAATTCCCAGCTACAATGTAATTTTAAAGATTTATTTTGTTTAGACGAAAATGGAAAATGTGAAAAAGTTTTTCCCCAGGATGCTAATTACCCAAATGCTTATGTTTAAATTTGTCCTTGGCATACTGTTTCTCACATGCCCGCCCACACAGTCTCCAGCCCTTTGCCTGGGCATGCCGTCTACTCTGACTTTTGTTTTGGGGGCTTAGTATATTGGACTACAAGTGGTACAAATTTTGAACAAAGGAGGCCTCAGTTCAGGGAAAATGGATGAAAACAAACCTGTGCAAACAGTTGGAAAAATATTTTCTCACAACCTTCTAAATTCATTTTGGTCAAGTAAAACTTACATGCCTAAGCCAGATAATAGCTCAAAATTGACTTCATGATAAATAAATGCTCTAAATCTGCCATGAATTATGTGTTTTTTCAGTGCTGTATTGTGGCAACAAACTAAGTTGTTAGAACCTGCAAGAAATGACTGCGCCTAAACAAAGGCTCATAATTGATATAAAAGACAAAGGATATTAGCGATGTTCAGTCGCCCAGAAATGAAAATCATGCAATTCTAGAGCTGTAAGTGATCATCAAAGCCAGACTTCTTAGGAAACTGGGGCTCAGACAGGTAAAGGAGCTTGCCCAACCAGGGTCTCACAATTATTTTATTATTGCCAAAGCTAGATGAAAGTTTCGTGATTCCTTTAAGCCATGCCACTAAACCAAACCACATCTAATATCACACATATGAGATGGCCTGTTGGGATTTGCCCAGAGTTTATCAGAGAAACCATATTTTAAGAAAACAAACAAAAATCCTATTAACTGTTGAGTGGAATCTCTTATTTGGGTAGAGATGGCATAAGAAAGATATAAACCAAATCAAACTCATCTCAAGCGTGAAGGCCTAGAAATCATGTATTAAAATAATAAGAAATAAATTTGCTACCAAATGGTCTGTCTTTGTTTTCTATTCTTATATTTTCTTATCTTTTCCTCTTTCTTCTAGGCCTTTTCTTTCCTTTCCTCTTCCCTCTCTTACTAAAGGATCCAACAAAAATTTGCCAGTAGCTCTTAAATCAAATAACTCAGTTAGAGGAAAGTCCGCCATTTACATTTAATTAATTGAATGGCACATGTGAAGAGTTGCTCAGGGCCAGTTTCTGGGGATCTCCGGAAAGTGTGCTATCAGGGTTCAAGCTATCAGTGCAGCTAAGCAGCCTTCTTCTCTTCATTAGATATAGATTCAACCTGATTGCATAAGTACTTTGAATGACTGCTTCAAGTAAGTTAGTTTAAGTAGCTGCCAATTCTGGCTGAGCTGTCAGAGTCCAGTGTATGAGAACCCAAGAATCAGGTCTTGATAAAATTTCTTATCTCCTTGGAGATCTGGAAGCTGCAGGAAAAGAAAGCCCATTGCCTGTGCCACCAACCCTCCCCGTCATCCTGCCTGTGCACAGCCCAGCATGGCCTCTTCTCACCCTTGAGCTTCATCCACACGTCTTCTTACACAGTATCCCGAGGCAAAAACGTCCCGATGGAACAGTACCAAACCTGGTGTCTGGTGTTTCATTTTTCTATAGAGTGTACAACTTTTAAATTTTGTCCCACAGTGAGACCCGTGCAAAAAAGCTACCCATCCAGGTATTCCCCCAGCAGGACCCAAATTCTGGTTTAGTTTCTCTTCTGTTTCTCTTACCTACTCCAACCTGGGCTTTTCCCTAATATTCCAATGCACAAGCTCCCAAGGTTGTGTCTTATTGATCTTGTAAGCCCTGACCTAGTTCAGTGCCTGGTAAATAGTAATGTCTGACATGTTTGTTGAGTGAAGAAATAAATAAGGCCTCATATTTCTGATTCCTTCTTGAAGCAGTGTCTTTGGGTTTCTCTACTTCTATCTTCCCCACCACTCGGGACACATTCCTCATCTCTGAATGTTTTCTGCACCTTTTTGTATAGCTTTATGTGCATCTTTCAGCTGTAGATTCTCTCTGTTTTCATGATGGAGCTGGACATTGAGTTTTTCCTAGCTGTTTTTTTTTTTTCCTAAGGCAACTGGGGACATTTCTAGTGAGTATATCATTAGAGTGATTTTTTCAGTGGCTAACCAAGCTGTCACAGACATTTAACACTGCCAAATAATAAATCTCTTTGATGCTACTCAGCACCCAGCCCTCCTTTATTTATTTATATAAAATATTTAAATGCTTCATTGTGCACTTAAAACAGCTCCTGACAAGTACCACAAGAAGCAAGTCGATAGGGGAATTAATAGAGCTATATTTGGAGAATGCAGAATTCTGTAATAGTTCTGAAAGTAGATTTCTGGAGCATGAGATGTTTTCAAATTCATTATTGCTGTTAGAACAGCATAATTTTCTATGTGAGCAGCAGTTTGGGACTGTTAGGAATAGAATTAGAGAGGTGGTTTTATTTATTTATTTTTGTGTCTGATGGCTTATAATTTTCCTTTCTATGCTTGGAAAATTTCATACCCTTGTGGAATATGATCTGTAGAATCCAATAGTCTGGTATGTTTGGTTTCCAACTTTGAACTAGAGTAAAGTCAGCAGGATCATTTTAATTCTGAGAATTTCTGGCAATAGTTAATCAAGAGGTAGAATTTTTTCAATAATACTTTTAATCTGGCTTGTACCAAACTTACACTATGGCAGAGTAATTGATTGCTGGATTTATCATGCGGGGGAATCTGGAAATATTTTGTTTTTGTCAATTAGGGGCTTAGTATTTCTGTGCAGCACACCTGAGTGCATCTCATGTACCTTGCAGGAATAAAAGTGTCACAATCTCAAGATAATGGACAAATTGACGGTTTTAGTTAAATGATATATTGATTCCAATTTGTTATAAAATTTGATGTGGAAAAGGATTGAGGTAGAAAGAAGGTATAGTCTCCCATAAAATTTCTATACTAAGAGAGCACATATATATACTCTCTAAATGGATTTGTGGGCTGTGGTCATGGCATCTGTTGGCTCTCGTGGAAAGGAAATTTACTGCCTCATTTGATAGAGGGCCTAGGGAAAAGAGAGAAAAGATGTATCCCAAATGTGAGCAAGAATGAAAACTGCTGGATGGGCAAGTTTGGAAGATGTGAGACACTCAAGGTGGGCATTAAGTCCTTAAAAATCAAAAGTCAAATACACGTGGAACATCACTGGTTTCTTTGGAAGCCAAGGAACCGCTTATCAGGAAGTTTATAATCTCAGGGTAAAATAGATGTCTTAGTCTGTTCCTGCTGCTACAACACAATTCCTTAGACTGAGTAATTTATAAACAACATGAATTTATTTCTCACAGTTCTAGAAGCTGGAAAGTCCAAGATTAAGGCACTGGCAGATTCGGTATCTGGTGAGGGCTGGCTCTCTCTGCTTCAAAGAAGGTGACTCATTACTGTGTCCTCACATGGGGGAGGTAGAAGAGCAAAAGGGAAGAACACTTTCTGAAGCCTTTTTAATAAGGGCATTAATGCCATTCATGAAGGTAGCTCCTTCATGACCGAATCATCTCCCAAAGGCCTCACCTTTCTAATATTACCACCTTGGTGATTAGGTTTCAACATACGAATTTTGGAGGGACACATACATACAAATCATAGCAATAAGATGCCAGAGATCAAATAATTAAACCAAACCTCCTCTTGCCATATGTGTATATGAAGCCAAAAGGGTTAGGCGACTTGCCCACGGTAAATGGAAGCAAAGAGTAGACTATGATCTAGGCACTGTGCATCACTTCCAAGCTTATGGGTGTGGTTGTGGGACTTATAGTACCCAGTTAGTAATGCTGAAGATTGTGCTGGTATTCACCATAAGGCTTATCTTGAGAATTTTAGTAAAAGAAGCAAGAGGGAAGCTAGGGTACACACTTAGAGTAAAAATTTAGTTTATGGGAAAAAAGGAATGGACAATAATCAATGTTGTTCACACATTGCATTTTAAATTCCAAGGCTGTCAGAGCAAGACTCTCCCTGTATAATCACTGGGCTCAAGCCAGCTCTTTTAAGTCTAGTTCTTCAATCTTAGGGAAGAAAAACCTTCTGAAAACCTTACCTGGCATTATATATACAAGGCAAAGGGAGAATTAGTATTTCCTCTTTGGACAATTGTTGCAGTGGGAAAATTTTGTCCTCTCTAGAGCTCCCATGAACATCTTGGAGAGATTGTGTATTAGTTTTCCATCGCTGCATAACAAATTGCCACAAATTTCGCAGCTTAAAACAACACCCATTTATTAGCTCCCACTTCTACAGATCAGAAGTCTTATGCAGCTTGATGAGTTCTCTGCACAAGGTATCAGGAGGCTGAAATCAAGGTGTCAATTGGGCTGAGATCTTATCTGAAGACACCAAAGAAAAATCTGCTACTAAGCTCATTCTTGTCGTTGACAGCATTCAGCTTCTTGCAGTAGTAGGACTGAGGGCCCTCTTTCCTTGCTGTCTGTCAGCTGAAGGTCACTCTCAGCCCCTAGAGGCCACTCACATTCCTTGCCATTTGGCTTCCTCCATCATCAAAGCAGCAATCATGGCTCAAATTCCTTCTCACACTTCCAGAGTCTGACTTCCTCTTCTCTGACCAGTTGAGGAAAATTTCCTCCTTTAAAGGGATCATGTGATTAAGTCAGGCCCACCCAGAAGATCACCTTATCTTAGGGTCAATTGTGTAGGACTCTCATTACACCTGCAAAATTTCTTCACAGCAATCCTTAGTTCGATGTATGATTGAATAACTAGGAGAAACTGTGTATACACCAGGCATCAAGAACTCTGGTGGATCATCAGAATTCTTCCTACAATGGCATGGTGGTACCTGTCCAAAGTAAAGAATGATGCCTCCTTTTTTCCTCAAGAAATACTGCTCTATAAGACTGAAGGTTTAAAGATCCAGACAGATTATTTTTATTTAGCATGAATACAACTCCTAACTTAGATTTTCATATTTTAATATCTATAGCCTAAACCACCCAGACTTGAATGTGAAATTGGTATGACCATACATGAACATTTCTGGGGAGAGGTTTATAAATTTCATCAGATTCTTAAAGGGTTTGAGATCCTCCACCCCATCATGATCCTCTTATTCTGGCCAGAATACAAGTAACTCAGTCTGTTTTGCATTGCTATAAGGGAATACCTGATGCTGGGTAATTTATAAGGAAAAGCAGTTTATTTGGCTCACAATTCTGCAAGCTGTACAAAAAGCATCTGCTTGGCTTCTGTTGAGAGCCTCAGGCTGCTCCCACTCATGTCAGAAGGTGGAGGGGAGTTGACATATACAGAGATCACGTGGCAAGAGAGGGAGCAAAGGGAGGGGGAGGTGCCTGGTTCTTTTAAACAACCAGCTGTTGGGGGAGCTAATTCAGTGAGAATTCACTCACCCCCACCCCTCCCAGGAAGGCATTAATCTATTCATGAAGGATCCACCTCTGTGACCCAAACACCTCCCATTAGGCCCCACCTCCAAAACTGGGAATCACATTTCAACATGAGGCTTGGAAGGAACAAACATCCAAACTATAGAAATAGGTAACAACTGTTTTAGTCCTATTGAAAGGTGCTTATCACTTTCCTCATACCGGGAATATGAGCAGTTAGTAGAAAACGACAAGATTTTCTTCTTTCTCCTCAAGTATCAGAAATAACTCACTCAGTATTCTTGGTAAGTCTAGCTCAGATCTTATGGGGGTTGCTTGCTGTGGAATCACTACTACTCGGCCTTGGTGTTACCATTCCCTTGTGCCCCTGCAGACCTAAAAACTTCCACTCTGGTTTGTGCCTACAGACACCTTGGAAATCAGGAGGCTAGAATCTGCTATTCTGCACAAGAGCAGTTGATCTTTCTGCAAATCCAAAGGATTCTAATTTTGTAGCTGCTTCATGAATAGAATAAAACTTCATCAGTAAGTATAATACAGTCTTATCAAGCAGGGGGAGGCCATGTGTGTAATGGTTAAGCGAGCAGGCTGCAGAGTCAGCATGGTTGGATTTGAATCCTGCATCCAACACTTACTAACTGTTTGACCTGGGGCAAGTTTCCTAATTTCTCTGGGCTTTGATCTCCTAATCCTCAAAATTGGATTTATACTGACATAGGTGGAGCATCCCAAATCTGAAAATCCAAAATACAAAATGCTCCAAAATCTAAAACTTTTTGAGCACCAACGTGACAGTCAAAGGAAATGCTCACTGAAGCTTTTTGGATTTTGGATTTTTGAACTTCAGAATTTTGGATTTGAGATGCTCAACCCATAAGTATATGGCCGCCCTTTGGTATATGGCAGGGATTGGTTCCAAGACCACCTGTATGTACCAAAATCCATTCATACTCAAGTCTGGCAGTCAGCCCTATGGAACCCACATATATAAAATTTGGTCCTCCGTATAGGTGGGCTTCACATACCCTAATACTATATTTTCCATCTGCCTTTAGTTGAAAAAAATCCATCTACAAATTGACCCACACAGTTCAAACCCATGTATTCAGGGTCAAGTATATAATGCAAATATTCCAAAATCTGAAAAAATTCAAAATCCAAAACACTTCTGTTACCAAGCATTTCAGATAAGGGAGCTCAACCTGTACCCACTTATAGGGTCAATGGGGGGGGGGCTGGTAAATGAGATAATACATGTAAAGTACTTAAAATTCTCTCCATGACTACTAAAGTAGTTATTTTATCATTACTATCATTGCCAATTATTGTTATTATGATTTCTCAGCTCTTATCACCATCTCTGTTGTCTGAAGCAAGACATATACCCACTGGCCCACTGGTGGCTTGGATTTATTCCTCACTTTCCTAAGGTACCCTCTTCAGTTGTCTACAACGCATCATCACTTTACTTCAGAGCACAGTCAGGAGGAGGGGGTGTCTGCAAACATCAACACGAATTCACAGCATCACCCACGAAGACCTTCTGCTGTGGCTCTTTGTGCAAATACAGTTTCTGACACATGCTATAGATACCTAAGAAAGAAATTTAGAAACTTAGTTCCAACCCTGAATCATAGTGCAACAAGAGAAATAGGCATAAACCTTCTAAAAGCTAACATAGACAGAAAAATCCATTATTTCATCATTGGACAAATTTAGTTTACAGCCAGAAACAAATGACTGTGGGGAGTATCAATGCTTGCTGATGCAACAGAAGGAAGAGAATATAACGTGGAATGCCAAGCAGCTGTGGCAGCCTCTAGTGCTACAGACTGTGTAGGTGGTACCTTCTGTCACTCACTGTAACACAAAGAATTATCTCCCGGCAACAACACATGAGAGGAAAGTGACTGTGAGCTGAAGCCACAATTCCAAAGGGAATTGAAAGAAGTATGGTAGTGGAGTCCTCAATCCTTTTAGAAACACATGGAGAAATAAATAGCTTTAAAATGGAATAGGCAATATTATACGGACTAGTGAAGCAATGTAACTAAAGGGCCAATACAAAGGGCCAATTTTATGTAATTTATTATAATAAGATTTACATTTTTGTCTTCATTGCTTAAAATCTTTAAAATGTCAATATTCAGTAATATCTCAGCAAAAAGTGTAAATTTGCTCATTTCACGGAGCAATAATGGGGGTAATTATTGATGATAACAATAGCTAAGGGATAATGATGATGATACTGGAACTGTAATGTCCAACCATACTAGTCTGGGGAATAAACAACATCACTATACAATGATAACCCCAGAGTACATCTCTATCCAATGTGGCAGAGAAGCAGAAGCTTTCCCTGGACTTCTCAATCACTTGCAACATCCAACAATCCCAGGAGGTACTTACTCATGGGCAAAGACTTGGGTTTTGTGATTTGCGCATTACTAGTAAAGCCTGAATCAGATGCACCTTCTTGAGATCGGAGGATTCCCCAACTATTCACCCAAATGTTACTTGCTCCAAAACTTGCGACCACTGTTACTGCTGCCACCAAAGTCAGAAGTTTGATTTCCCACCTGTGGAACCTGCTTGTCCAAAGAAATGCACATTTTCTCCTGTATTATTAGAACAGGCTGATGGATTTTTCTCAGCCACCAGCATACACTGTCTTGCACAGGTAGGGAGGCTGGTCCAGCTGCCCAGGCTTCTCTTACCCTAGATTATCATCTGGGCCCTCAGTTATGCTCTCCCGCCACTCAGCTCTGGGTCAGTACTACCTTGGACCTTTAGGTATGTTTTTGTTACTATAAACCTCAAAGAGGAGTTAAGATCTTTATCACTCAGCTTACACACATTCCTCTGCTATTATGTAAACTGATGGGTAAAATAGATATAAGGACCGAAGGCTCTACCCAACTCACCCAAAGCAACATTCACATTCTATATACAACAGATAATGCCAGGGAAGAGGGTGTGTCACTCTGTGACTTCATCTTGGGTCAGACATTATAGCCTGAACCAAAATCTTCTTACACTCAAAAGTGACTTTCAACAATAGCAGCATTAATAGCAGGTAAGGTTATGGAACACTTGCTATGAGCCAGGAACTGGGCTAAGCGGTTTACTTATTAAATCAGGTATGGTCAAAGCTCTGGGTATGGTCCATCCAGGGACATAATTCCTCTCCGTCTATGAGCCTATAAAACTCAAGAAACAAGTGCCTTGCTCCAAAAAATACAATGATGAAACACATATAGGTTACCAATTATAGACATTCTGGCTCTAAAGGGAAGAAAATGGAAAGAAAAAGGAGTTACCAGTCCCAAGCAATTCTGACATCCATCCAAACATACTTCACTTGGTTCAAGGCCTAGGAATAATTTTCTGTGGCTCAAGGCTGTGCCCTGTGGAATCACAAGGGTGTACCTCAGAGTCATCATTCGTCATGAAAAGTAGCATATGTTTGCAGCTGAGTAGTTGTATCATCGTGTTTCTGAATTGTAGACCTTTGGAGATCCAATGACATTTATTTCTGTGTATATCCTCTGTCCCTTCCAGTTAAAGCTGGGGCCCCATGAGGGTCACCCCTGTACATCAGGGAGGATCCGCTCCATCAGACAAGAGGCTCCTCCACCTACCTTTCCGGAATAATCCATCTCTATTTCTGGCTTCTGCTAAGTGGCTAAGGGGAACTGTGAGTCACAGGCCTAATCTCTTCAAAGAGGCTTCTGTGTGACTAAACACTCTGACCTTCTGATCCTTCTGAGACACCAGCAAAAGATCATGCAGCCAAAAGCCTTGGCTTTCTCTCAAGAGCACACTTTCCAAACAGTGAATCTTCTCATTTTAGCATCATTTGCAATATAAGTAGGCTGAGAATTTCCCTAATTATCAAGTCCTGGTTTCTTTTTCCTTAACAGTTTTTCCCTCAATTTCTCTCCTTTTACTCACATTTTACTATAAGCAAAAATTAGAAAATTTTTCTTTCATGTTTTACTATGAACAGCAACAGACTGTGTCTTCAACACTTTGCTGAAAAATCTCCTTGGCTAAATATCCAAGTTCATCTTTTACAGATTTTGCTTTAAGTATAGGACACAAATCAGGTAAGATTTCTGCGACCATGAAACAAGAATTTCCCTTCCCCCAGTTTCCAATAACATGTTCTTCATTTCTACCTGAGCTTTAGTCAGCAGTGCACTTAACATCCATATTCCCTTTTTTTTTTAGAATTTGAATACTTTTAATGGAATACTACATACATATAAAAGAAAATACAGCACATAACAGGTATTTACATTATAAGAATAGCACTAACACCTGTGTGTGCAGCAGCCAGCTAAAGAAATAGACCATTACCAATAAGTGGAGTGACTCCTACACACCCTTCCCCAGTTTGCTCCCTCTCCCCTCTCTCCCTCCAAACCACTTTTCTGTGGTTGGAATGTTCTGTCTTGGGGTTTTATTCTACATGTGTGCATCTGCAGACAAAGTATCGTTTTATATGCATTTGAAATTTATATAGATGGAATCATACTCTATTTTGCTTTATTTTACTCAACATTATTTTCCTGAGGTTTATCCATATTAATTTGTGTAGCGACACTTCATACATCCATATTTCTAACATTCTATTGATGAGATTTAGGCCCTCTCCCAAGTGATTTAGGTTTTCTGTCCTGTGCTGCTTACTTCCTTCTGAGTCTTCACTAGCAGAGTCATTAATATCCATCTTTCTATTCACATTGCATCGAAGGCATTCTAGACTTTTTCTACCATGCTCCTCAACCTTTTTCCAGCTTCTGCCCACTGCCCAATTCTCAAACTGTTGTCTACATTTTTAGGGCAACAGCACCACACTTTTAGGTACCAAAATCCATATTTGTTTCTTGTTGTTGCTCTAACAAATTAGCACAAATTTAATCATTTAAAATAATACAAATGTATTATCTTCATATTTTAGAGGTCAGAAGTCTGAAATGGGCCTCACTGGGCTACAGTCAAGGTACTGACAGGGAAGGGCTGTGTCTTTTTCTGGAGTTTTCAGAGACAAATCCATTTTCTTGCCTTTTCCAGCTTCTGGAGGCTGTTGTGTCCCTTGGCTTATCACCCTCTTCCATCTTCAGAGCTGGCAATGACCAGTCAAATCTTTCTGCCTCTGCCTCTGCCTCTGCCTCTGCCTCTTCCCCACTTAAGGTCCTTCATGATTACACTGGATCCACCCAGATAACTTAGGATAATCTCCTTATCTCAATGTCAGCTTTTTAGCAACTTTAATTCTATCTGCAAAATAAATTCCTCCTTGGCATAACATATTATATATTCACAGGTTCCAGGGATTAACATGTGGACATCTTTGGGGGCCATCATTCTGCCTAACACACCTGCACAACTCTGTGAAGTGGGTATGATGATTACTTTCATATTGCTACTAAGAAAATAGGCTCAGACAGATTGAGGCACATGCCCAAAGCTAGCATGGGTGGAGTCCATCTAATTCTATAGCTTATGTGTGTATAAATATCTCTCTCTTACACAGAATCAAGGCCCATCTCAAGCACAGGTGTTTCAGACTTTTCCAGCATACCTTTATGTATGTCAGTCATGGACTCTACCAATGCTTCTGTTAATATTTAGGTTTATGAAGAGATTTAAGCATTTCTACATCCATGTCAAGTTGCTAGGGTATTCCAAGTCACTGGTTCTCATAGGACCAAGCAATATAGTCACCAGTGAGATGTCCCTCAGCTGCAGGAGTATTCTACCCTGCATAGGTCATGAAAGGAATGGACTTCTTGAAGGCTCGGATGGAAGTAGATAAAAACAGATTGGTCAAAAATAAATTGGCCGAAGCAACGATTTGGTTGAAATTGAACCTTCTGAGTCATTGTTATTACTGTTACTTTTGGTACACTGTGGGACAGTCCTGGCAAATTTTTATGTGTTATTTAAGAAATCGCCCAGTTTTTCAGAATTTATTCATACAATTTTTGCTTCAAAAATATTCTCATTTATTTTGTGTCTCCTTTGAACCATTTGTAATGAGAAAATAAATGTTGGAAGCAAACTAAATGCCCATCACCAGTAAAATCACCATGCCCCAGTTAATACTATTTACTCAGTGCAGAGAAATTATAAAATATAAACTGATGATAGATAAAATAATTTTCAACCAATTTCAAATTTTAAAAACTGGCGATGAAACATGTAAAATTATTTGAAAAATAGCAATTTTAAAGGAGAAAAAATCTCTAACTGAAATATTTATGCTTTTCTTTTGATTTTTAAAAATTCTTGTTTCTCTTATTTTGTTATTACAAAAACAATTACAGCTCATCACTGGAAAAATCAGAAATACAAACAAACAGAAAAAAATATACATCCATAATACTGGATGACTATTTTATTAACTCCTTAGTAAATCTCCTACAGATTCTTTTCTATGTTATACTATGTGTTATATATATAGTACCTATATTGTATGTTATTTCCAGTAGACTCACACTATTTACAACCTGCTTTTTAAGCCTAGCACACATTATGAATATTTAATGTCAAGATATACATTTCCAAAATATACTTTTCAGGCCGGGCATGGTGGCTCACACCTATAATCCTAGCACTGTGGCAGGCCGAGGCGGGAGGATTGCTTGAGCTCAGGAGTTCGAGACCAAAATATACTTTTCATTGACCACATAGTATTCCATTATATAGACAAATGATAATTTTGCTTAACCACTTTCATATTGTTGTGCATTTAGGTTGTTTCTACCTTCGGAGAATACTTCATAGTAGTCATAATTACTGGAAAATGGATTAACAGTAAAATATCAAAACATGAAAAAATTTAAAAATCTAAAAATGTGCAAAATTGCTTAAAGATGCACTAAGTATCCCAAAAGCTCGACTATAGTAAATTGATATTGTTGATAGGTAGGGAAAAGATCAATATAAAACTTGGAGTATTTATTTTTTGACCTTTTTTTTGTGCCAATTTGTATCTGGGTTATTTTTCCCCAATTAAATTGCTTTAACTAAATCATTTAAACCAAGCCTGGTTCAGTGAGGAAGCTCTTTGGTTATTCATTCCATCACATGGGTTTTCATCAAAGTTAAAATTAGCACTGGGAAATGTGCCTCTGATGAGAAGGTAAAAATCTTCCTGCTAACTCAAGACAGAGAATGAAACAGCTGAGTGTGATGGCATCGGGAGGCAGTAAAGAAAATACTAGTCATTAGTTAACTTGAAGAATAAAATATCATTATTGTTCTGAAAATGCCAAGATTATATAAATCTGAAATATAAAAATAGTGCTGGCAGTCATGCCTTGAGTTTACATTGTATGTTCGAGTGAGACATTTCCAAACCAAAGTCATCCACCTTGGCTGTGAGTCCTGGCGGTGGTCATATTGCCCTAATCCAAATTATAAATTGATCTCCCTGAGTCATCTGTCCTGAAATTTTAAGCGGACACCGTACCTTTGCTTGTTAGAGGCCTCTGTACTGTGGAGTTACAAGATAAATGCAGCAAGCATCATTTGTTATTGTGGATTAAAATGGTTTCTAAGTTGTTAACAGGCTGCCTTTTTCATTGTGATACTAAATTAGTTAAAACATGTCCAATAAATTAATGTCCCTTTAAACCCTATTAACACAGATACTTTAGGAAGACATAATACTACATCTTTTAAAAACTTTTTGAAAAGTAAATCATTTCCTCTAAATGTAAATAATCAAATTCTCTCAACACGATACAGTGTTTCTCTCCATATTATTCTAAATGTAGATTACCTATAGCAATTTAATTCAATCCAATTTAGTGTCCAGTAGAACTTTCCTTGGCCTGGCCAAATTTCATTGGTTAATTCTAAAGAAATGACTAACATTTCTATTCTTTTATATAAGCCTTATTTTTTTATTCAACATTTTCAAGTACTTATCACTATGCTAGGCACTGGGGATATTCAGATGAGAAAAAAAACAATCTTGCATTAAGCACAGTGTCTCTAGAATTTAGAACAGTGCCTGGCACATAGTAGATGCTCAATAAATACTGAGTAAATAGAAGTGATGCAGGAAAGGGAGAGGGAAGGAAGAGAGATGAAATGAAGAAAAAAAATTCTTCCCTTAATTACTCATACATATTTGCGTGAGAGTTGTAAAAAAGCCCTGGGCTTGGAGGAGGACACCTGGCTTCCCATGGTCTCCCCCTAACTTCCCAGAATCTGGGGGAGTTACGTCCCTTCCTTGGGCCTTAATTTCCTCATCCCTGAATTGCAAGATTTGTGCTTCATTTAAGTTTAATGTTCTACAATGCTATAAATAACACTTTACTCACAAAGCAGTCACGTATGTTCCCAAGCTGCCTTTTGTGCACACACAGTCACCCTTGTGGCAGGAACTCAGCTGACCTTCTCCTCCAGGCATGCCCTTCATAAGCAGCATCATACCTGAGGATGAGCATCTTCTCCTTCCAGCCCTTGTCCTGTATCCTGCTCTCCCCTTCGGCCATGTCCTGGTCTTTCTCTTCCCTATTTAATGAAGGGGAAAGTGGCCAGTTTAATATTTCCCAGAAAAATACACAGCACATGCAACTCTAAGTCAAAGAGACCCACCAGAAATGCAGGCTCATTTCAGAAAGATGAATGTCCTAAAAGTGGCTCAGCTGTGTTGGACCCACGGTAAACTCTTGCATGGGCCACCCCTGAAATCCGGAGTGAGTCTAGGGAAATGAGTTTGGATCTTAGGACACAGCAGAAGAAAATAAAAGGTACTGGTCTGTCTTGCTGGGTAAGAAGTGTTGAGATTGCTAATGTTGTTTTCCTGTCTGGGTTTGGCGGCTGCCTTCTGGGCTCCCATTAAAAACCTCTTTTATGACAATTACTACTTTTTGCTTTTTCAAAATGTCACAGAACCTATTTAGCCAATAGATCACCTCACGCAAGGCTACAACTTCTCTTTTAAATATTGCATTAATCGTTTATGTGTCGGACAATGTGAATTATGAGCTTGGCAACAAAATGGTTTTTCCTCTTGGCTCTTCCTATTCCTTCTCTTATTATTACAGAAAAGCCAAACCAATACCTCACAGTGGACATTTGTGCCATGTCCCCAGGGTCTAAATAATGCTCCTTTGTTTCCATCTGTCATTCAATGTGCACACCGTGCTGTAGAGGCATTAACTCCCTGCTCCCCAGTCACGCTATCAAGGACATGGCCCACCCCATCGTGCACATCAGTTGAGATTCTAAGGATGGGTCACAGCTGAGGAGAAGGAGGGAAAAAAGTTCAAAATGATGCACCTACATTGGTAGACCAATGATCTGGTCTACCTCTGTCACAGGTTAGCTGTGCAGCCCGAGGAAAGTCACTTAAGCCCTCTGAATTTTTCTCTAGTATGAGGGAGTTATAAAGATCACCTCTGAGCTCTGAAATTCTATGATCATCAGGCTCTTTACTGTCCAAAGTATTTCAGAGAGACAGAGTAGAGTGCCCGTGGCAAATGCTCACATTGTAAACTCTGGTCAACAAAGAGCATAATGATGTGCATAATGCAAGAGAACAGTGGTCGGTATTGGGGTATAATATATGGCTCCCCCTTTCTGAAATCAGGCTGGTGGTGCAATAAATGCTCTCAGTTCTAGAAGCCCTTATCGCAGATCCTCGACCTTTCATTTATCATGGCCTTAGGTGAATCATTTAAATTATTGAACTCTCAATGGCCTCACTGTAAAACAAGTGAATATGTGTGTTTTGTCTGTGACGGTGTGAATGGGGTGCTGTGTTAATTTTGAGGAACATTTGCCTGCGTCACTGTGTCTGACTGGCCACGTCATGATGTCGTGGTACTTTCGTCATGAGTCTGTGCTACCATGACTGATCATTTCTGCATCATGTGACTGCCTGTGACACTATTCATGTCCTTATCTCCTGGGGTATGTGAATGGGTTTCTCACAGCTATGTGGCTGAGTACTACGAGGCTTGTGTGTGATTTCTAGTCTAACCGCCTTACAGCGTCGGTGTAAGGATAAAATAAAATGATGAGCATGAACAATTTGCCACATTTTATAACTTATAAAGGGTTTTCCCATATGATATCTGTTTGTGCATCCTACAGCTGAATGACGCTATTTTATTAGTATTATTTTATAGACAGGGAGATCTAGAATGTAAGTGACTTTCTTGAAATAACTCAACCAATCAAAGGGAGAGCTATATTTTGAACCTAGATCTTTATTATGTCCAAAACCTCATTTATATTTTTCCCATTACATACCCACCTCCTGTGAAAAAGTTATAAGGTCTATTGTAAAACACCATATGAACATAAGGTGTTGTTGACGTTACAGAAAACCATACAAGGAAGGCTATATAGTTATAATTTTCTATATAATTTATTAGTTAGGTTTTCCTGAATCATTGCTTTATTTCCTATTTATTTACCATTGAAGGTGTAGCCAGAGTTAATGGCAAAGTCAGGGAGAAGTCACAGTTTTGAATGCCAACTGGTAAAGAAATTCGACTGAGATATCGGCACTGCATGTTCTATGGTTGAAATTCTTATCATGTCTGCTTAATGCTTTCGGTGTTTGCATATGTTCTGTTCTGTGATTCATACTTTTTCCATCAGATACTACAAAGGCCCATCTTTTCTACACTGAGACACCACAACTAAGGCGTCATCAGTAGAACAGGCCATGAATGATGAACTATGTCTACAAGATTAGGAGTGAATTTTCACCCAGCCAAGTTCCTCTTTCATATCACCCTGGTGGTCACCTGGTCAGGGTGGGTTTTCTTCTGGTAGCCATGCTCTCTAAGTTTCCTTATCTATCAAAAGACTGTGACAGCAGTAGCCTCGTGGGATAAATATGACTATTTGTAAAATAGCATGTGCCAAGTGGTTTACACAATAAATGATAGTTCTGTTAATAGACATATTACTACAAGGAAATCCTAACTAAAATCTGTGTCGTTTAACACAGCACTTCCATCAGCTGGGCCAAGCAGTCAGCTATAATCACTTCCAGTCTATATGTTAGCAATCATTTCTGAAATACGTAAGGGGGCATATTAAATTAATGAAATAAATACTTTTCATTAATAAATATTCTTAAACCAAAGAAAACTGTCTTTAAAATGTTTTATCTATGCTTTGTGTATTTGTTTACTACTGTCTTTTAGAATAATAAATAAATTTGTTTCTCTTATTACTCAGCAAAGGATGGCTTTGTACTTACCATTTCTGCATGAGAGACTAGCTTTAGGTCTGCACTGAAGAACATTTGAATTCACAGGATTCTAGAGATCCTTAGGGAAGAACCTAACTTGTTGTTATTACCATTGTTATTAAATTCCATTTATTTAATGAGATGTATGCAAATTTATGAATAAATGCTTTATATACACCATTCAGTCATTTCTGTATTGAGCACCTACTATGTACCAGAGGCTACTGTCAAATACATCATTGAGAAGCCAGGGTTCTGATCTCTGCATAATAAAATGCCAGGATAAAAAAAAAATTACGAATCATGATTTTCCTGGCCTCATATACTTCATCTGTACACTGAGGATACTAAAACCTATCTTTCTTCCCAGGACTGTTACAAAGATCAAAAGAGATAATAAATATGAAACCCTGTGAATAATTAAGAGTGTTTCAAAAAATATAAATGTTAAGAATACCGCTGAAATGTTTGGTTTACATTTTTGTTTTGTTCATTTGTTTGTTTTACTAGATTCTGAAGCACCTTTTATAATAGCTATTAATAAGATTTTATTAGACTGTATGCCACAGAAAGTCCAAACTCAAGTGGCTTAACTGGAAAACTCTCATTTTTGCAAAATAACAAAAAATATAAGGGTAGGCAGTCCAAAGCTCAACAATGCTGTTAAAGACTCAAGCTTGTTCTATCTTTCTGCCTCACCAATCTTAGATTTTTTTTTTCCTCATGATCATACTGTAGTTGCTTCACCTCCAGGATTGCATCCACATTCCAGGCAGACCTCTTCATGAGACTTTGTCAGATAATTCATTTAAAAGACACTCTTTCTAGCTAATTTCTGCAGTCATTTCATTGGCCACAACTGTGTTCCATTGCCATCCTTAGAAGAAAGGGGATTTGGACAAGTGATTGTTTTAGATTTCTAACCGTTAGGAGAATAAAACAAGGAAAAGTGGGAGGCAGGGCTGTAAATGGTTCGGTGAAGGCTCATCTTAATATAGGTTAAGATTCAGTAACATATTTTGTTGGTTTACTATATTTCTAAGCTGTGACTTCAAACTGCAAAGACAGTTAAGAGTTGCATATGCTACAAAGCTCTAGTGAAGCTCTACCCTAAAATTGTTGGTGCCAGGTCTGGTTTGGTAAATTGAAATTGATTAGTTGTTCAAATTACCCCTACCTGGTCTCAGATTGGCTCTGGATTTGGTAATTACACAACCTCTGACAACACATTTCTAATTCAAGATACAAACTGTGGCTTCCCCCACATAAAACAGTCAATTTATTAATAAACAAAAAGAATGAGATCCTTTATTACATACAGAATAAGCCATCTTTTGTGGTTGCTATAAAGAAAGAAATAACCTCATATAATTATTGCAGACCCAAAGGCTAAAAAGGAAATTAAATGAGCGTGTGCCTAGAAACTGTCTCTAGGAATCACATTTGCTCAGAGAAACAAGGGAGAACTGAAGGGATTGGAAAAATACGCATTACTCATACTATCAGAACAAGAGCAAGGGAGGAATGAAACAGAATAAAGAAGACAAGTGTATTAAACTGGAGGAAGAAAGCAGTTTCTCTAAATAGAAGGTTTTAGCCAAGTTCTCCAGAGAAACATAACCAATAGAACCAATAGAAGCAGTGTGTGTGTGTGTGTGTGTGTGCGTGTGTGATGGGGGGAAAGACTGAGAGAGAAAGAGATTTTTTTTTTTTTTTTTTTGAGACAGAGTCTCACTCTGCTGCCCAGGCTAGAGTGCCGTGGCGTCAGCCTAGCTCACAGCAACCTCAAACTCCTGGGCTCCAGCAATCCTTCTGCCTCAGCCTCCCGGGTAGCTGGGACTACAGGCATGTGCCACCATGCCCGGCTAATTTTTTCTATATATTTTT
>CAUYRT010063815.1:0-16492 GCA_963574885.1 Lepilemur ruficaudatus | reverse complement strand
TGTGGGTAGTCTGTTTGCTCTAGTAATAGTTTCTTTAGGTGTGCAGAAGCTTTTTAATTTGATCAGGTCCCATTTGTTTATTTTTGTAGCTGCATTGATTGCTTTGGGGGTCTTCTTCAAGAATTCTTTGCCTAGACCAATGTCTGAGAGGGTCTTCCCAACATCTGAATAGCCAGTTTTAAGAGCACCATTTATTGAAGTGTCTATCCTTTCCCCATTGTGGGTTCTTGGAAACTTTGTCAATTGACCATAAATGTGTGGTTTTATTTTGGGGCTTTTTATTTGGTTCCATCCATCTATGTGTCTGTTTTTATGCTGACAAAATACTGCTTTGAATACTATAGCTTTGTAGTAGACTTTGAAATCAAGTAGTATGATGCTTTCAGCTTTGCTCTTTTTGCTCAAGTTTGCCTTGACTATTACAGGTCTTTTATAGTTTCATACTAATTTTAGGACTGTTTTGCCTGTTTCTGTGAAAAACGTCATTGACATCTTGATAGGGATTGCATTGGACTTGTAGATCACATTGGTAGTATGGACATTTTAGCAATTATTCATTTTTCTAATCCATAAACATAGGGTATCTTTCTATTTATTTGTGTCTTCTTCAATTTTTTTCATCAATATCTTTTAGTTTTTATCATACAGGTCCTTCAACTCCTTGGTTAAACTAATCCTTAGTATATTTCTGTAGCTATTGAAAATGGGATTGTTTTCTTGATTTCTTTTTTGGATGGTTTATCACTAGTGAGTAGAAATATTACTGATTTTGGTATGTTGATTTTGTACCTTGTAGTGTTATACAATTTGTTTATTACTTCTTACAGTTTTTTTGGTGGAGTATTTAGAATTTTCTATGTATGAGATTATGCTATCTGCAAACAGGTACAATTTAACTTCTTCCTTTCCAACTTTGATGATTTTTATTTCTTCTTTCAGTAATTGCTTTGGCTAGGACTTTTAGTACTATGTTAAATAGCATGCTCTTCCTTGTCTTGTTGCTGACCTTAGAGGAAAGCTTTCAACTTTTCACTCTTGAGTATGATTATTAGCTGTAGGTTTGTCATATATGGCCTTTATCATGTTGAGGTACTATTTTCTATATAAGGTTTGTTGAGAGTTTTTAATCATGAAAGGATACTGCATTTTGTTAAATGTTTTTTCTTCATCTACCAGGATAATCATGTGTTTTTTGTCTTTCATGATGTTGCTGTAGTTCATCACATTTACGGATTTGCATATGTTGAATCCATAGGATTCTTTGCATCCATAGGATGCATATGTTGAATCCATAGGATTCTTTGCATCCATAGGATAAATCACACTTGATCGTGGAAAGTAATCCTTTTAATTTGTTGTTAAATTTAGTTTGCTAGCATTTTCTTGAGGATTTTTATATCTATGTTTATTGGTGATATTGGTGTGTAACTTTTTTCCTTACAGTGATTTATCTTGCTTTATCAGGGTAATTCTGGCCTCATTAAATGATTTTGAAAGTTTTCTCTCTCCTTCAATTTTTTGGAAGACTTTGAGCATGATTGGTATTACCTCTTCTTTAAATGTTTGGTAGAATTCAGCAATGAAGCTATCAGGTCCTGGGTTTTCCTTTGATAGGAGACATTTTATTACTGATTAATTCTCCTTACTTATTATTGTCTGTCCAATTTTCTATTTCTTCATGATTTAGTCTTGGTAGGTAGTCTGTGCCTAGGAATTTATCCATGTCTTCTAAGTTATCCAATTTGTTGACATATAATTGTTTGTAGTCACTTTGTTACATGAACATTGTTGAAGACTCAATATTCTGCCTACAGTGATATCCTCTTATTTATTTGTGGGTTTGATTTTTTTAAACATTTTAAGAGATTTTGGTGAATATATTATGTTTATGTATTCATTAGAAAGATCAGAATTTTTTTTAATGGGATAGTTTTATCTAGCTTTTGTATTAGGGTAATGCTATCCTCATAAATTGCATTACGAAGTATTCCCAATTTCCATTTTCTAGAAGAATTGGTGTTAATTAATCTTTAAATATTTGGAAGAATTCACAAGTGAAGCCACATAATCATGGAGTATTTTTTGTTGAAAAGATTCAATTATAAATTTAATTTATTTAATAGGCATGGAGCTATTCATATTATTTAATTTTTTGAGTGGCATTTGGTAGTTTAATTCTTCCAAGGAATTTATGTATTTTGTCTAAGTTGCAAAATTTACTAGCTGAAAATTGTTTATAATGTTCCTTTAGTATTCTTTTACTACTTGTGAGATCTTGTTGATTTCAGCCATTGGTAATATGTGACTCCTGATTCCTAATCAATCTGAATACAGGTTTATCAGTTGTACTGATTTACTCAGAGGATAAGATTTAGATTTCATTGATTTTTCTCTGTTGTTTTTCAGGATTTTTTCATTGGTTTCTGTTGTTATCTTTATTTTTTCCTTATTTCTGCTTACATTATAGTAATTTACTCTTTTTTCGTTTGTTTCTTACTCAAATATTTAGTTTTCTTGAAGGCTCTTCTTTTTTTTTTTTTTTTGTAGCTCCAAATTTTCATGTAGTATTATTTGCTTTCTTCCTGTAGTATTATTTGCTTTCTTCCTGGTGAATTAATATACATAGTAATATGTGCCTGCCAGTGATGAATTTTCTCTCCTTTTGTTGTTTAGAATATTTTTATTTCACTTTCAATTTTGAAAAATAGTTTTACTAGGCAAATAATTCTAGGTTCACAGGTATTTGTTTTCCTCGTTTAGCACGTCAAAAATAATGCTTCATTGTCTTCTGTCTTGATTTTTCCTAAAGAACTAAGGTGATGCGCTTCTGAGGACTTTACCAAATATTCAAATATATTACACAGGGAATTGCTTGGTCTACTGTCTTACGTGGGTGTTTTGTTGTTTTTTCCTTTGGCCTTGGGTACTGATCTCATATTCATAGATCAGTACTCAGCCAAAAACTCGAGAGTCACTTTTTTGGAGATCTCCAAAGCCTGTCAGTGTAGTTCTTTTCTTTTCTTTTCACTATGTTGTCCCCCCCAATTCTAAGCCATTTGATATCCCCCAAATCTCATCTTTACCTCCATGAAATATCCAGGCTGTGACTGATTTTTCTCCGCCTGCATTGCATCCTAAAAACTGTCCTAAGCAAAATGCTAGGGCATTTGTAGTGGCCACCTACACCAATTACTTCCCTTTTTTAAAGGATAACTCTCTTTGCTACTTGCTATCCAATGTCTGAAAACCAATGGATCATATGTTTTTGTTCTCTTCTTCCGTAAAGAGAAAATGTAAAGCCAGTACCTGTTACAACATCATGACCAGAAGTGTAAATTCCCTAAACGTATTTATTTTAAACCATTTTTCCCAGTTTGTTCTGCATTATTAATTTCATCCAACTGATTCCCTTGCTTTCTTAGCATCATATTTTTTCACATGTTTTTGAAATTCGTTTTGTAATCTTGCTTGGGGTAGAAGAGGGTTTTTCTTCTGTTTTGTTTCTCTCTTTTTGTCTCTACATTTTTTTTCTTTTGGTCTTTCTGTTTTGCAGTTATCTCTCTCTTGCCCCAGGGTCTCTCACACAAAATCAAGTTTTTGTGGTAATGCTGATGCCATTACAGATTTAGCCAAAGGGGCAGTGGAAAAGTTGAGTCACTTTTGATCATAAATCTGTGTCTGTGCCCTCTGACATTTACATCAGCATCTTTTGTAAGCCAAAACACATTTTTTAATCAGTTTTTTAAAAATTGTGGCAAAATATAAATAACATAAAATTTTCCATTTTAAACATTTTAAGTGTACAATTCAGTGGCATAAATATCTAAACAATGTTTTGTAACCATCAACACTATTTCCAGCCTGTTTTAATCATCCCAAACAGAAACTCTGTACCTCGTTAAACTACAACTGTCCATATTCCCTTTCCTCCACCTTTGATCATATCTGTTATACTCTTTGTCTTTATGAATATGCTCTTTCTAGAAACCTCAGATAAGTGGACTCATACAGTATTCCACAAAATTCAAGCTCTCTCTTTTCAAATCCTACCAGTTGTTACTTTATGTTTGACACAAAGAAATATAGCTAATCTTGACATTTTATTCTTTTAATAAACAACAACAGGCATTTTAGTAGACTGAATAATGCCCCGCCTCGAAGAAAAATAGGTCCTAATCCCTGTAAGCTTTAAAGATCTTCAGATGGGCAGATTATTATGGATTATCAGGTGGGCCCTAAATGCAATTGCAAGTGACCTTATAAAAAAGAAGCAGGGAAAGATTTCACCCAAGAAGAGAAGGCAATGTGAATGCAGAGTGGACAGCGATTGGAAGATAGTTGGCCTTAAAGACTGGAGTAATGTGAGCAGAAGCCAAGAGATGCCAGCAGCCAACAGAAGCTGGAAGAGGCAAGAAATGGATTCTCTCCAAGTTCCTTGAGTGGGAGCTCAGCCCTTCTGACACCCTGACTTCAGTCCAGTGATACTGATTTCATAATTCTTGACTCCAGAACTATAAAAGACTAAATTTCTTTTGTTTTCAGTCACCAAGTTTGTGGTAATTTTTTACAGCAGCCACAGGAAACTAATATAGGTTTCTTAACCATTTATAATTTTTATAGTAAAAGTCATATAGATGTATATGTTGAAAATATCTACAACTCCATTTAAATTTAACGTATACAGCAATTTTCAATAATTCCTGCCAAATATGTGTGTTTCTATTTTTAAGGAAGAATGATTTGGGGGAAATAAAGGTGTGCTAATATCTTTTCCCTCATTCTTACCACCCACATGATCAAGCATTTATGAGTTTATATAAGGATCAGTCAAACATGTCAACTTCTCTACAAATTTGCTATCACTATAAACTAAGCCCAGAAATCCATAATTTATGTTTGCCTATAATAGCAACCTCCGAACAAGTCTCCTGTCCTCCAAACTTATCATTCTCCTGTCTACCCTCTATCCTGGGGAGGAATACACTTTCTAAAAGTGAGTATCTGTTTCCACAGTACTTCTGATTAAGATTCTCTAATGCCTCCTACAGCTTTCTAGTCAAAATTCAAGTTCTTTAATTTAATCAACAAGATCATTAGTGATCAGAAGCCTCATCACTCTAGTTTAATATCCTGTTATTCCCCTCCTGAACTTTCTATTCTAATCATACATTTATCACTACTGTACATGATTTAACTGCCCCTATTCTGTGCTTAAATTGCATCCTATAAATGTCTTTATCCAAGCTATTATCACAATATATTGTAAAAAATGTATTCACTTAACTGTTTTACCTAGTTTAATAGAAGTTTCTTTAGGGTAAATGTCACTGATTATCTGGCCAAGTATGCTCATGAAAAGTGTAGTCCTTGCTTCACAGTTATATTTATTGAATTTTATATGAGTAAATTTGTATTAAAGCCAAAATTTCCAAAAATTTATAGATAAACTTGCTAAAGGAAGAAAAATGTTTTGGTGTAATTCAGAACTAAAGCAAACAGTAGGCAAACTTAACAGCTTTGAAGAGAATTAGAACAGGCATTTCAAATAATTTTAAAGTGAAAGCATTCCCATTTTTTGTTTAGTCACTATTTTACATCTCTGAATTTACAGAAAACTATTATTAATACAATGTCTGCATTATGAAAGTTATATGTACAAAAGTAATATACATTTATGTTAAATGAACATAAACTGCTAATCATATATTTGATTTGTACATTCTTTAATAATAACCTGTTTATCTTCCAGGATGGAGTTAACCACTCCATTCTTTCTGAAAACATATAAGTATCACATTTTTCCCTTTAATTTTTTATTGTTTCCAAGCTTATTTCCTCTTTTCCTATTGTAGATACAGCCATGAATGGTATGGCAAGCAACAAAGCTTTCAATAGAAGGCATCCAATCTAATTTTAATAAGTAATTAGACAATTTAGTGCCTCACGCAACAGGGTTATCTTTATTATTCAAAAGTAGTTTACTTTTATGGATGTTTTATTGTTTCATATAACAAACAATGGTTACAAGAATGGATACATACTAGGAGCTAATTTTTTATAAAGTGTGCTTCAGTTTTCTAGAAAATATAAAAGTAAAGGAATAGATGTTACTGTTTTATCAAGCCACTAAATAGCTGACCGATTGGTTCTAATTATTGATAGTTTGCCATAGCACTAGCCTTGGCTTCTACGAAAGCGTTAGCAGAATTGACAGCAGGAACACACATGATTTATTCATTAAGAATGATCTAGAGCTTCCTGCATTTTAACTTCCAAGCACTCACACTGTACAATGCCATGTCATTCAGCAGGAACTAGTCTGAGACAGGAAGCACTTTAACATGTTTACAGAAATATCTTTTTAAACAGATTTAACTATCAGACAACCCCCTCATAAAGTTCTTATCCTAAAATACTTCGGTGGAAGATTATCACTCTATAGTCTCAAGAATTAATTTCAGAGATTGATAGTTGTTCCAGACTGATGCTAGATGTCTATTTTTCATTGAATTGAATTTCCTGTACATTGTAAAAATACTAGCTATTTTTACATAGCTAGTATATATTTACTAGCTTTACCAGGTGCTTTCTCATGACTTTAAGTAGCATCTTTTTAAAGAGCCATTAAATATTTCTTTATATTTTTATCAGGTATTCTATATATCTAATGGAGATACAGTATTACACAAAATAATAACAACTTTCATGATAATATTAACTAATATTTATTGAGCATATGAGTATCTGATCAGCAGATAACTGACTATAAATATATCATCCCATTTAATCCTCAACGGAAACTCTCTGAAGTAAGTGCAATTCTTATCTCCCTGTTACCAGTGGTCACACTGAGGCTAAGATATCTTGAGTATCTTGTCAAGGCTGACATAGAAATTCCTGGAGTGATGTCATAGAAATGACATCAAATATGTCAGTGTCCAAGGCCTGAGTTCTCAATCATTATGTTACACTTGATTTTTATTTTTAGCATTTCTCCCACTCCTGTAATAAACAACATACAAGTCTATCACCTGAATGACAGATTATGTGAATGATTTCCAAACTTGTCTTCAAATTTAGCACCTTCCTGTGCTGTTGCCTGTATTTTCCAATGCCTGAACATGCTCTGGTAGTACTAATACTCTTTTCTTTCTTTTTTTTTTTTGTTATGTGTTTTTTTGAGACAGGGTATTACTCTGTCACCCAGGCTAGAGTACAGCGGAGTGATCATAGCTCACTGCAACCTCAAACACCTGGACTCCAGCAATCCTCCTGCCTCAGCCTCCCGAGTAGCTGGAACTCCAGGCACATGCTACTATACCGACTAATTTTTCTATTTTTTATGGAGACGAGGTCTCACTCTTGCTTAGGCTGGTCTGAAACTCCTGGCCTCAAGCAATCCTCCTGCCTCAGCCTCCCGGAGTGCTGGGATTACAGGAGTGAGCCACCCTTTTAGGTCCGTACTACCACCACCTATTATTTTCACATGCTTCAACATTTCTTCTAACAAATTCAAATTCCAAACTAAATTTATAATTGATCTTTCCCAAACCCAAACTGAATTCTTTAATTTTTTTTGAGAAGTCACTATTTAGAGATATAGCTGTCAGAAGAAGTGGCAGATTGTGGCTCTGGCAGTTATAATAGAAGCAAAGTTATGGGACCTCCAATCCCCTTTCTCGGCTCTCGTTCAGTCCCCAGTACAGATATACATGCTTCACTCTGCCTTTCCTCTTCGAAAACATGTGTTCTTGGGGAAAGATCTGAAAACAAACACATGAACAAACACAGGTAAAAGTATCTGTTAACATTCACTTGAAGTCATTTCCTTCTGTATTTGAATTGTATGAGGGGACTAATGTATGAATTTAATAATAGAATTTTGTTAATCACAAAGCCAGTTGGTAGAGGTTTCACTGACAAAAAGGGCCCTTTGCTTGTGTCACTTTACAATTCATTACACATTGATAGGTACTATCTTATTCGCACATCCTCAATAGATCACTGAGGTTAGGGTAGAGACGAGATCTAGATGTGAGGGTTCTCTAACGGGTAAGTGAACACAGCAATGGTGGATGATGCCATTTGAACAATCAATGACTGAAAAAGCCCCCAACCAGTAAAAAGTGATGTTCCTTTGAGAATCTCCAAGTGAATGAATGGCTTATAAGAAACTGGAGCAAAAATAAGTGAAAAAAATTGGATTTCAACTGTATATTAACAACAAAAATCATTGAGCATCAGGAATTTTATAGAGGCTAAGAATCTAAATGCACACAACATGGTCTACTAATCTCAGAATTTTATTTTTTATTTTATTATTGAGTTGATTATTTATTTCATTTATTTATTGTTTTAGAGACAGTGTCTTGCTCTGTCACTCAGGCTGGAGTGCAGCAACGTGATCATAGCTCCCTGTAAGCTTAAACTCCTGGACTCAAGTGACCTCCTGCCTCAGCCTACCAAGTAGCTCATCTTAGCTCCTGAACACTTCTCAAGAAATTCACAAGATCGGAAGAAGAAGCTCCACATGTACTCGCCATCAAATTGGCACTAAGTGATCAACACTACGGTGCTCACACCATAGTAATATTCTCCAGGGATTAGGGGGTTGTGGGAGGTAAAGTCACAACTAATGGATGCAGTGAGCATTGTAGAGGGGAAGGGCATGCCTCGCCTGGGTGAGGCAAAGACATAAAATGTAACCAAACTGTGTGTACCCTCATAATATCCTGAAATAAAAATTTAAAAAAAAAAGAAATTCTCCAAGACATACAAATTTGTCTGACAATAAATTTACGGCTGTCCAACTCACTTTGAGATTTAGTGCTTCTCAATAATTTTAATTTTCCTTAAGCATTTTTCTTTCATATTTTCTCAATGTTCTGAATTAAGGGGGAAATTTTTCCAGAATTTTTCCAGCTATCATGAAATTCTACTGTGTTTCCAACCCTTGTGCTTATGCTCCCTCCAAAAGAACTGCAGGGAAAGAGCTAGAAGAATCATTTCGGAAGAAAAGAGAATAGTGTGAAGCCCATGTTAGAGTTCTCCAGAGACACAGAGCCAACAGAATGCATATATATGGGGGTGGAGGGGAAAAAAGGGTATTTATTAGAAGGAATTGGCTCATGTAATTATGGAGGCTGAGAAATTCCAAGACCTGCAACTGACAAGCTGGAGACTCAGGACAGTTGATCTTGGACTTCCAGTACAAGTCTGAAGGTTTGAAAACTAGAAAAGCCAATTCCAGCCTGAAAGCCAGCAGTCTTGAGACCCAGGAAGAGCCCATGTTTCAGTTAGAGGCTGAAGGAAGGAAAGGCCAATGTCTCAGCTCAAGCTGTCAGGTAGGAAGAGTTTGCCCAAACTCATCGAGGGTCAGCCTTTTTTTTCTGTTCGGCTTTTCAGCTGATTGGATGTGGGGCACCCATATTAGAGAGGTCAATCTATTTTATTCAGTCTATTGATTCAATTGTTAATCTCATCCAAAAAAAACTCCCTCACAGACAAACTGAGAACAATGTCTGACAAAATATCTGGGTACTCCCTGGCCCAGTCAAATTGGCACATAAATCTAACCATCACAGCCCCACATCCAGAAATGATGCTATCATACTAGCCATGCAGCAAGGACATATTTAGGTAAGAAATAATTGTTCACAAGTGAAACTGTATAAGCAAATGCCCTGAAAATCAACTCTGTGAATCTTCTAAAACACATAAAAGGATAATTTATGCCAAAAAATAGCAGTCTACATTCCACTTGAACTTTACATCCCACCCCAAGTTTCTTCTTGCCACAAAGAATGGCAACTTATTTGTTCACACCACAGGTTTAGCTGGGAAGAAGTAAAAGTGCTGCCTCAACACATTGCTGAGTTTGTCAGTGTTGGTTCAAAAACCAGGAAAAGTCCCGTATTGGTGGAAATATATTATCCAACCCAAGATTGTCTATGCTTAGATTATCCCCTTCTCAGTCAGATTAATATCTGAGATAAGCAGAATGGTCTAAAAATGTCTGAATATTAAAACCTTTTCTATTTTGCATTTTGTTATTGATACAAATAAATTTTAATGAATAAAGCATCTTCATTAATGAAAAGGTAATAGAATCCCGGTTACATCATTCACCAGCTTTGAGACCTCAGGTAAACAAGTTACTTTCCAGTGACCTTCATTTCTTGTAGAATATGGTAATTCCTGCCCTCTCAACTCACAATGTTGTTGTAAGAATTAGATGACATGAGGTATGCAATACTGCTCTACAAGCTCTAAACACTATGAGTTCATACAACTGACAAGATTTCAAAGTCCTTGTCCAGGAATTTCTGAGGTGGCTGAAGAAAACAAGATGGTTACGTCATGCTCCCTGATCTCTCACGATTCAGAAACGAAAATAAAGGAACAAATGTGTTGAGTTAGGAGCTACAGATAGTTTAGTATGGGTAGAACTCAGTGTGTACCTGGAGGTGCGGTAGAAAATAAAATTATAGATGTAGCTAGGATCTAGTTTTAGAAGAATCTTACACATCCTAAGTGGGAGATTAGATTTATTCTTTGATGATAGAGAGAGTTAATGTACTTATAACACAAAGATGACATGATCAGGTTTATGTTTTTGGACACTCCCTTTGGCAGCAATATAAAATATACACTATAGAAGAGCTTAATCCCAATGGATTAAGGAATGTTAACTCATACCAATAACTAACATATTGTTGACTTTGGATATATAGTTATTATAAATAAAGATAACAATAAAATGATTCATCCAAAGTTTCAAACCTATGAGAGTAGCTTGTTTTCTCTTCTCACTTGTCTTCACATCTGTATCTTTCTTTTTCTGCCCTTTACTCTATGAGCAAGTGGTCTTATCTCTAATCAACAGATGAGGAAACTGAAGCACAGAGATGTTGAATGGTATTATATGAGGTAACCAGCCCTTTGCAGAGTCAGAAATAGAATACAGCAAAATTGTTTTCCAATAATCAGCACTGTCTCACAAACCAAGTATCTCCTCTGCCTATAGACAAGTGGAAAAGTCTTATTTGAGTCTGGCTTTGGTTCTTTGATGCAGCATGCTATCTGTTTGGACCTGTTTTACATCTGATACAAGAGAGAAAGAAATGCATCTGAAGACGTCATTGAACTTTGCTCTGGCCTAATGGACATACACAACTTAGTCTGTGTCTCTTCTGGAGGATGTTTAAAGAAACACGTCAAAGTGTCAGTGCATGCAAATGATCACATGGACCAACAAGCAGAGCCTGATTCCGCTAAGGGAAGACTTTCTGTCCTGTGCCTCTTGGGAGTATGTTATTACAGCTTTTTCACGTTGGCGGGAAGAATGAGGAGCTTACGTATGGTATTTATGGTAAATGCTCAATAATAATAGGCTATGTGCTATGCATTAGTCATATCCTAGCTGTGCCTTAGGAGATATCTATGCACAAATGACTGTAAGACAGAGACTTGTAACATCATCACATAAACCACATGAAAAAAGAGATTATGATAATTTGAAAAGCAAATATATATGTAACAATTATATAGAATTGGATTTAGATGTAATAAAGATTAATAACACCAAAACATGAAAAAGAATTATGGCCCGTTTATTGCTTTAGATGACTCTCAAAGGAGAAAATGTAACTAAAAACTGAACAAGAACTGACCTTACTTATAACCCATATAGAAAGTTATTAGGCCAATAAGCTCATCGTTCCCATCCTTTGCAGTAACGTCTAAGTGCTACTTCTTCTTTGGAGTCATCCAGAAACACTCCACACAATATGCATACTATTGCTTGAATTTATATTCTTGAAACAATAGAAGCAGTTTGGCATACTGGCAAGACTGAAAATGAAGGGACTTAATAAAATTTGAGCCAACTCTAATACTTGTTTACAGAGAAATTCTAAATAGATAATTTTACTAAGCATCAGTTTTTATTCTCTCCTTACAGCTAATTTTTGTTTTTGTTTTTTTAGACAGAATCTCACTCTGTCACTTGGGCTAGAGTGCCATGGCATCACACTAGCTCACAGCAATCTCAAACTCCTGGGCTGAAGTGATCCTCCTGCCTCAGCCTCCCAAGTAGCTGGGACTACAGGCATGCACCACCACACCCAGCTGATTTTTCTTTTTAGTAGAGATGGGGTCTTGCTCTTGCTCAGGCTGGTCTTGAACTCCTGAGCCCAAGTGATCCTCCTGCCTCAGCCTCCTGGGGTGCTAGGATTACAAGTGTGAGCCACCACACCGGACCCAAATTCTTTTATTACTGACAACCTGTTACAAAAAATTCAGCAGCTGATGATCTGCTATCAGGTATTATTCTCCACTTATTTGCTCTGCATATACAACTTGACTCCTAAATGAGATTGCATCTTTTCTGTTTCTCAGGGTAGCTAGTATAGTAATAAACACATGGTTATCTGACTTAAAAAATCTGCTTTTGTCTTACCTTTATATTCTATCATTGTAGTGTTAGTTGATATTATGATATGCAATAATAACTCCTGTGGTTATATTGATGAGGATAGATTTTCTAAAATAAAGCCCAATTTTTGCATAAGTTGAAGGATTCACCCTCTGAGTTTCAAGAATATCCTGTGACTTTAATGCTATATGCTAACTGCTCTTTTTAAAACATATTAACTATTTGAATTATGAAGTGTATGAAATGAATATATTATTACAAAATATGGATTAAAAAAGTTAAATGTTTGCTATGTTTGATTTCTACAATTCCAAGGAAAATTTCCACTAAGGAATTGTACTTTTTCTATAACTAATTATAACATAACAAACTATAATGCGGTTATAAAGCAAATGGGATAACTGTGTATTTATACACTATGGGCACTGTGATAAATACTTTAAATACAAAATATTAGTTTCAGGATGAAATGATGTTTTTGACTGTACTCTACCACAGAAGTTTCCTGCATGAAGTGCCTCACAAGGAGTTGATCAAAAGGCTTGTGGGCTTTCCATGCCATTTCACTAAGGGCACTGGATGTATCTTAAATGAGGGATAAAATGGCAGATGGAACACAAAGTTTGGGACAAAGAATCTGATTCTCTGCCCCCGATTCTCAGAAATGCTCTAATGCACAAATATATACGATAAAAAAAGAAAGTCTAAAAAGCACACAAAATAGGTTGAAGCTTTTCCTATGGAGATACTATTTTTATTGGATTATTCGATAAATGATACCACTCTTTTAAATTCATGGGAATAATATATGTGCATTCAGTTATTTCCACCCAATCTAATTAATGAAAATGAGCCCATCATAGCAGAATGAAAAAGTATAGCACCAAGTCAGTTAAACCGTGGATACAGTGATCATGACTATGTGGTGATTCCAAAAGACAAAATCAAAGATGGCAAGCAGCTACGGAGATTCTACTTGTGCCTTGAAGGGTGTACAAAAAGAAGAGTGAGGCCAGGCGCAGTGGCTCACGCCTGTAATCCTAGCACTCTTGGAGGACGAGGTGGGCGGATCGCTCAAGATCACGAGTTCAAAACCAGCCTGAGCAAGAGCGAGACCTCCTCTCTAGTACAAAATAGAAATTAATTGGCCAACTAAAAATATATAGAAAAAAATTAGCCGGGCATGGTGGCGCATGCCTGTAGTCCCAGCTACCCAGGAGGCTGAGGCAGGAGGATCACTTGAGCCCAGGAATTTGAGGTTGCTGTGAGCTAGGCTGACACCATGGCACTCTAGCCTGGGTAACAGAGTGAGACTCTGTCTCAAAACAAAAACAAAAACAAAAACAAAACAAAACTTAGAATAGTAAGGAATAAAAATCTGATGGAAGTTCATTATAATCAGCAATTGACAAGGAAATTCAGTTACTTTTTGTGGCATTACAAAATAATATTCAGAATTACGATTGATGACATATTACAGTTTTAAGTTTTATATAAATTTGGAACATTCATGTCAATAACATACACATATATGTAATTGAAAGAAGATCTAGCCCTACTTATCATTTGACAATGTTTCCCATACAATTTGTCAAATAAGCCTAATCATTTAATATCTCTACAAGATGATAGATTTATTCTTTGAGATTCTCCACGGGCCCAACTAGAAAATCCCAAAGTTCATTCCAGGTCAAAAAGACTTAATTTAGAATTTTGATCCTGGGGAAGCATGCCAAAGATGTCAAAAGGTTCAAAACACTTAATCAAAACAGGACCACAGCTCATCGTGAAATAATAGTCATTCATTTACCCAGAGTGACAATCAAAGACTTTAAAAGCAATACCGACAGACGGATGTAAAAAATGTTAACACTTTTAAAGCTCAGTTGTCCTAAGTATTAAAAATAAAAAAACCCTAATAAAGACAACCAGGAAATTATCTTGATAAAGTGTAAAATCTTTGTGTTTTAGTACAGTTACCAAAAAGATAAAGAAAAACTTCCTGCAGTGTGATTGCTTTTTCTTATGGGAAGCCTATTTAGATAGCCTGGAAGTTGAACCTGATGGAAAAGGTACTTGAATTTAATCAGACACAGGAAGAGTGTGTCCAAGGTTATGAGTGTGTACCATATTACAAAGGAATATAAACAAGAAAACTATTAACTTGAGCAGGGGAATACAGGGCTCTTAGAAAAAGTAAAAGCATGTGAAATTTCCTGGTTATATGGACCAATTCATACATATTAAGAAAGGCCAAGAGTACAGAATCAAGTTATACTAGAGGAAAACATTGCTTTTCTAGACCAACATTTCACTGTCAGGTCATAAGAGTAGAGTTAGAACCAGAGGCGGGGAAAAGATTACCGGAGCTAACAAAAAAGCTAACACATTAACTGCCATGTCAGTTGTATTTAATTCACGCTAATTTTGAGCCCATGAACCCATGCTCATGAAGCATATGTAACGTCTATTCACCTAGGGAGCTTTGAGAACTGTTTTTTAAGTTGCATATAACTCATGCACAGAAAAGGATAAAAATAACAAACTTTTCATTAAATTAGAAAGGATCATTTTGGTTTTGAAGTTTTATTCTATGTTCCTAACAAAACACCGTGGCTCCAAGGAAAAAAATTTTTTTCTAGTGTGGCAGTCAATGTGTTAAAACAGAGAGTTATCACCCCAGCCAAGCAAAAAGTTATACCTTTTCAAGGGGAGAAAGAAGGAGAGCTGAGGGCAATGATGCATGACCTGCAAATCACATGCAGTGAGATGCAGCAAAAGTTGAACTTTTCAGATATCAATGTGAGAAGCTTCAAGAGGAAAACTCTATGTTGAGAAATGAAATTACCTTCCTAAATGAGGAAGATGGTATTTCTAACCTGAAAATAAGGAATTAAATGGAGAATGTAAAACAGAAAAAAAGCTACAGTTTAGAAGATGGCTGTTAAGGAAACAGGTTTCAGAATTAAAAATCAAAACCTCTTGCAAATTTTACTAAGAACAGATCAATATTTCAAGAAAACATTGCAGTTCTAACATAGGAGGCCAAATTTCTAGTTTTGTGTCCATATATTTTGAATATCAAAGCTCAATCTTTAGAAAGACTTGTAAAGAATTCCTTTCTAATTATAGACAACTTGATCACACACAAAATTTCTTTCATAAATTTATCCTTCATGAAGTTTTCACAGCTTATGCAGACTTTTGACAACACAGACTTTATGCTTTGTCCTATACTGCCTCTTTCTTAAATAACCAGTCATTTTACTTTAGGACATAATTTATTACACAAGATTCTTTCTCATACTTAATTATTCTCTTTTCTTTTTAACCTTCCTTTTCAAAAATACATCTTCATACCTATAACTTTCTTCACATCTCTATCTCTTACTTATGGTTTCCTTTCTATCTTGTTTCTATTTCCTTCCTAAATTTATTTTTTGAAACAACCTTAAATAACCTCATAAATTTAGACAAAATTATTCTTTTTTCTCAATAAAGAACACATAACCTTAACATTTGTACCCCCATAATATGCTGAAATGAAAAAAAATAAAAAAAGATCAATATGAGCTTTTAGACAGAGACCAATAAAAAATGTAAAAGAGAAAAAAAAGAACACATTTTTATGCCTTATAAATTTTCTTATCAAAAGCACATCTTTTTTGTTGTACTTTGTATACAGAATTATATAAATTAGAATTTTAACTCTTAGTAACCTTAATTTCTGTTGAAAATTTAGGAAGCAAGCAATTTTGAACAGTCACATATTAATATATTATTAATATAAATGATAGCCATTTTATAATTTTTAGATATATATTTTTCCCATAACATAATTTTTATGTGTATTAATAGACACAAATATATTTAGTCTTTCTGTAAAATTTGAGAAGCCAAGATAAAACTTACATTCAGCAATTTATGTTTCAGTATTTTATCTTATTTGAAATTGAGTTGGGGAGCGGAATTAGGGGTCTCAATAGGGGAAAGGAATTCCTCTAAAACTGATTTATGTGATTAACTGTACACCTCAGTAAATTCACTGAAAATCAT
>CAUYRT010063808.1:0-21507 GCA_963574885.1 Lepilemur ruficaudatus | reverse complement strand
CCTGAGCAAGAGCGAGACCCCGTCTCTACTATAAAATAGAAAGAAATTAATTGGACAACTAAAAATATATGTAAAAAATTAGCCGGGCATGGTGGCGCATGCCCGTAGTCCCAGCTACCTGGGAGGCTGAGGCAGAAGGATTGCTTGAGCCCAGGAGTTTGAGGTTGCTGTGAGCTTGGCTGATGCCACGACACTCTACAGCCTGGGCAACAGAGTGAGACTCTGTCTCAAAAAAAAAAAAAAAAAAGCATATGGCATTAATATGGTATCCCTGCTGGGTAATGTATTAACAACTTGCCAAGTACTATATTGACATCTTATCAAGTATTTTCTAGAAAGATGAGGAAAATGGGTACACTTTGGGTATCATGGCAGCCCCAGACAGAAAGACTGTGGGACACGTAGTCTTTCAGTTCCCTAAAAACTGCACTGCAGCAGCACAAATCCCTGTCTGCAAATACATGATCGCTCTGGTAATCAAGGGAGCACGGAAATAACAGAGGTGAAAGGTCAGCTTGGGGGATAGGGTAGGGTGGTAGTCATGATGGCAATAGGAGAGAAAGTCAGAAAAAGGATGGATGGAAATCAGAAAAACAATAGCATAGCACAACCAATAGAGAAGCTCTCTAAATCCACCTGCAGTGATCCAAACAAGAGTCTGTTAATAGTTCAATGTCAAATCCAGATCTTTGCAAGAGCCCTTGGGGGGCTCACATGGCCCAAACTCCTTCCAGGGGCACTAGCTGATGAGTGGCTACTGGGGGAGGCTCTACTTTGCTTTACTCACGCTCTCCCATTTATGCACTGCTAATTCTCAGACAGTTCTTTCTCCTATTGAGCGAAAATTTATATCCAAGTCCTTTGTTGATGGGGTCTGTCCTCACTCTACCCCCTGAAGCAGTGTATAACAATTCGACTCCCTCTTCTCTGGCTTCACGTCATCTTTTCTTCAGGATTAACAACATCTTCAGCATGATCAAATTCTTCCTGTCCTCCAGTCTATGGCTTCAAGACCTGAACTCCAGCCTTCAGGTGTGGTCTGACCAGTACTCTTTCCTTCCTTTAGCCAGACACTGTTCTCCAGCTGGGGCTGCTATCAAACCCCACTGCAGTTATGCCTGTGAATGTCCGTCTCACTCCCATACTAGACTGAAAACTACTTGACAGTTCATGTGCAAAGGACCTGGGAATTTATTCATTTCATTATTGATCAATTCAACCCACTGGACCCCCAAAATCAACAAGTGAAATATCTCCTAATGAAAAAGAATAACATTTGTTGAGTACTTTAGGCACTCTGATGTTTTACATACATATTTTCATTTAATCCACACATCAACCCCATTTTGGAAGTATTACTTTCTCCACTACACATACTAGGAAAGTCAGGCAAGTACATATTGATAAGAAGAGTCAAACCCAATCTATTTGACACCAAAGCCCATATGCTTTCCATAGCAGTTCTATTTCAGTTAGAATACATCAGGCTGCAAAGATTGGAAAGCCCAATACAGACGGGCTTAATTAAACACTAAGGACATTTATGTGACAACGTACAGTGATGGGGTGGTAAAGCCAGCAGCTCAACAATGTTATCAAGGATGCTGGTTAAATCTCTACTCACTTGGCCACCCACAATGTTACCTTTGCTCTAGGGCAAGTTGTCCTTAGTTATGAATGTGGCAACATGCCCCTTTGTCACTGTCAGCAGAAAAAGAAGACTGATTCTCCATGGTTCTCTTTTAAGAGTAAGGTTTACTAGAAACCTTCAGCAAGCCACTCCACATATCTCACTGGTGATGAAAAGTAATCACTGGCAAGGAGGACTGAATTACCCCTCACTGGCTAGTCCTAGTCAGACTTAGCCCTGGAGTTGGGATGAGTTGCCCAAACTGCATTATTTGATGTTTGATTGCAAAGAAGTGAAATAGATCTTGAGAGTCTACCACGAACATGCCACTGCCACCTCCACTCAGAGCACAAAAGTGGCTTATGCTGGGCACAGCACTGGGTGCTGGCAATAAAGACCCAAGCCCTGCCCTTGTGGAGCTTCTGGTCTAGTGTGAAAGATAAGCACTATGCAAGTACTAGAGCTGTGATGCATGTTACAGAAGAGAAAGTACACATAGCACATGCAGCACATACAGCTGCGGAAATAACTGAATCTCAGGGGTCCTGGAAGGCCTCCTGAGGAAGGATGTTCCCAGTGAGACTCAAGGATGCTGGGCAGATGAAGGAGCACATGTGAAGCTTGGAGTGGAGAATAAATTGAGCTTGCAGTGGAGAATAAATTGTACAATTCTCACATTACACCTTAAGTCCTTGGGATGCCTTTCAGCCAGAAACCAACAGTTTATTCAGTCATTCAATTCATACATTCATTTCACAAATATTTATCTATAGCAAGTGAGAACATGTGTACCTCAGTGGTGAAAGGGGCTTAGGGAATGATTAGTCTGTGAATGAGTCAAGCTTTACACTTCCCCTTTTTACCATTAGCCATCCTATTGTTTATATGAGCTTCAATTGGAATCTGAACCCCCCAAAATAGGTGAATTTCAACCAGAGTTGGTACATTCTGCTATCTCTAAAGTTTAACAATAACATCAAAAAAGAGTTTGGCATTATTAAATTGAGGTTTTAAGATTGCTATGGACCAAATATATTCCCCCCTTCCCAGTTCTTGTATTGAAGCCCCAATTCCCAATGTGATGGTATTAGGAGGTGAGACCTTCAAGAGGTAACTAGGCCATAGGGTAGAGCCCCATATAAGTGAGAGTAGTGCCCTTATAAGTGGTAATAGTGCCTTTATAAGAAAGGACACAGGAGGAATAATTTCTCTCTCAGCCACGTGAGGATACAACAATAGGTGGCCAACTGCAAACCAGGAAAAGAGTCCTCACCAGTAACTGGCCAGCACCTTGATCTCAGACTCCAGAACTGTGAGAGATAAATGTTTGCCGTTTAATCCACCCAATCTACGGTATTTTATTATAGTAGCCCAAATTGACTAAAGATCCTAAATAAATTTCAGTGACTTGTGTTCTCTTATTAGATGTTTCTATGAATTGTCATGCTATCTTCTGATTTCAAACTTGAGCATATGCAGAAAGTGATGGTATCAATAAGAACACAAACTGGTGGAGAAAAGGCACAAGCTGCTTGTCACATACAATTTTGTAAACAAAACATATAAATTCCATTTTGTTCTTCTAAGAAACATTTTAATTAGGAGAGTGGTAAATTTTACTTCAAGGAGAATCCTTTTTTTTTTCCTGTTATTTTCTTTTCCAAAACTTTTGGCTCTTTCCCAAATCAATAATCATCAGATGTAGCATTCAGGCTGATTAAAAAAAGAAAAATCTACCTGTCTACTAAAATTTCAATAAAAGAATGCCTTAGAACAATACAGTTCTTGCCATAAGGACACCTATTTCTTTCATTTATTTTGGTGGTGGAAAAGGCATTTTAACATTAATGTGTAATTAGTACACTGTATTTGATAAATATCAAAGTAATAAGAATAGGCAGGTGGAAAAGGGAAAACATTAAGCCTGCATTTAAAAGTCTTTAATAACTGTTCCTCACAGCTTGAGCTCAGATGCTTAGAGGCCAGGAGACTGGGGCACTCCAACAGGGAGGTGAAGGGGGAGGCCTGGTGACGGTTGCCAAGCGCAGCTCCAGGCCCAGACTGAGGGCGACGGTGACTGTTCTTACAGCTTCAGCTTCCCCTTCTGCCCTCACTTCTGCCCTCAGAGCTGCTCCTTCTTCTGGGCCCACTCCTATTAAACCTTCTTCTCAGGAAAGGCTCCAATGAAATTATCCTATCAGGATTCTTAAGCAAGGGCACAAAAAAACCAATTCTGACTAGCTTAACCCAAAAGGGACTTTATTGGCTCAGGTGAGCATTTCAGGCCGCAGACCTCGCTTCAGCACTGCTGGAATCAGATACAAGCAGCACCCTCCGGACAGGTTTCTCTCCACCTCTCAGTCCTAACTTCTCCAGGAGGCTTCATTCCTGGCTGCATGTGTAAGGCCCTGGACACACCTGGCTCCCCCAAGCACTGAAGACTACTATAGCAGTGCCATGTTTACCACCTTCTTTGTGAGATCCAGGGATAAAAGAACTCGCTCTCCCTCCCGTTTCTCCAGCAGAAGTCTGATATTCACTTTGATTGGACTGGCTAATGTCACGTGTCCTGGCCTGAGCCAATCACTGTGGCCAGTGGAATGCAGCGCACTGATTGGTTGGTCCTGGTCCCAGACTCCACTGGGGCTGAAGCCACACCCAAACCACATGGGCTGAGAAGAAAATCAGGGGCCAAGGTCAGAAGAAGGAAAAATGGATGTGAACAGGGGAAGGGAACAAACCACAAATGTCTTCCACACTCATTCACATTCTTCCCAGGAACATTTCCAATTTAGTAGGAGCCAAGCCTTAAAACAAAAGAATATCAACTGGATCTGTAAACATGGCATTTCCAGCACTCTGCTAAGGAAGGCCATGCTGTGGACCACGCTATGAACTGCCAAGCCTCCAGTGGACCCCTGACTTGGTGTGGGCACAAAAGCAAACACACATTTGCTTCACATGTAAACCTATACCAGAAAACCAGGGCACTGATGTGACTGATATCCATGTAATTAGCCATTCTGGTACACGTGACGGATATGCACAGGATTATCTACCTTTATACCTACATGATTGATCCCCGTGTGATTATCTGCCATGCAGACACACCCTTCCCTCCTTCCAATGCAATTACCTTCCTCCAGATAGATGAAATTGATGCCCACGTGATGACTTGCTCCAGATACACACGTGATTGATGTCCGTGCAATTATCTAACACAATGATATGCCAGTGATTGATACCCATGTGATTATCTGCTAAGATGATACCCGTGCAAATGAAAATTGGCAAGTCCTGCAAGCTGTAATAATCACCCTCACCAGCAAATGAAAACCAATAGCTAAGACTTAAGGAAGGCTCTTCTTTAAAAATAAAAAGGCCACACATATACTGTTGTGTGTGTATGTGTGAGTGTGTATATAAAAACTTGGAACAGAACTATAAAAATTAAATAAACGTCAAGGGTCTTTCCAGTTCTAAAATTCTTAGATTCTAGATTCTAGAGTCTAACAATAACTGAAAAAGAATTACCGATTTCATAGAAAGTTACAGAAATTTATTCACACACTAATTTGTGTTTTTATTCATAGACATTGGTTACTAGTGAAGGTTTTGCTCTTTGGTGACTACATAAAGAAACCAGGAGTAGGGAATTACTGAATGCAAATAACTATATTCAACCAAAGGCGAGGTGCCCACATGTAAATCAGCAAGGCCCCATTTCAAACACTAGTACATGTGCAGGTAATGTAGACAAGGCCACACTGAGCTTTACTTCCCAGCCTCTATTGTCCTTCCCTTTAAAAAGACACAATCTCTAAGTAATAGCATGTCTGGCCATTTATCTTGCTCCCTTTTCCCAACTGGCTGCTCTTACTTTTGAGAAAAGCATGTAACAACCCCATAGAATTTGATGATTTTCTTTGTTATCATCAAAAAAATGCTAATCCATGAAGAGTCCTTTCCTGGGTTATGTTAATTCAGCTGCCTGTTTTATAATAGGATTATGTTTTCCAGGATTTAAAAATACCACTTGTTAACTACCAAATAGACTTCTACAACGGCTATAAAATCTAATTTAATCCCTATTGGCATTAACGAAATAGCTAAAGTACAATTTATGTCTAACTACACTTAACACCCTACAACCTTCAATAAATACATAACATTTCTTTTGAAGTTATAAAAAGAAACTGTTCAGTGGGATAACTGGAGTCTCATGGGTCCAATCATGCAATATCTCTAAGGCAGAACAAACGTTGTTTACATACAGTAAGGATTATGGGGGAAGTTTGTTTAAACAGATTAATGCATGTTTGTGTGTATTAACGCTCTCTTTTACATCATGCAAATTCAAGTTTAAGTGATCTTCATTTCTTTCATTTGAAAATAATTATAGAGGGAGGCAACTATTTGGTCTGTTACTATTTAGGTTAAGAACCTAATTAGGTTAGAATAAATTTCAGAATAAAACACTACACCAAACTTGGGGTAGAAGGCTAATACCGCATTTCACTTTACAAAGCGGAAAGGCAATTTTTGGTGGCTGGGTGAAGATGAGGGAGGGAGAAGGAGCCCAAAAATGACCCTGTGGGCTAAAGACAGTGGTAAGCAGATTCTCTTTGGTCTTTGGGTTTTTGTTTCTGTATCACTCTCTTTTCAAAAAGGGAATAGAGATGACATTTAAAGGGCCTTCTGGGAATGTAAAATTTGAGTGCAGTAAAAGAGAGACATATTTCTTCTCCCCACCCCCCCTTCCTCCTTCTTCAGACAGGTAACTATGGGGAAGCTTATGGTAAGCCAGATGGGAACAGAGAAACACTGGCAAATATTGTTTCAAGATGAAGGAGAAGAAAACAAGGAGGCTGACATGTAACATATCAAAGAATATTCAGGCACTCGGAAGTGGAACATGAATCTCAGGGCAGTCCAACCTCTTTAAAGATGCAAATTGCAGTCAAACACAGAAAACAGTAGGGTTCTGTTTATCCTTTCACAAAGGGTGCAAACTGCTAATCAGGCTCCATTGCTGGGCTGGCCACTTTGTTTATCAATAAACAGGAAGACAGTTAGACTATAATTTTCTTGCCTAGTACTGGTAGCCAAAAGGAAATGCTGGCAGCTTGGTAGTACTGAGTCCCAGTTGCATCAAAACCCAATTATTATTGTAATAATGTATGGGTGTTTGCAAGTTGCACAGGCGTGCTACACATGTCCACAAAATCATGTGAAACATATTGGCAGAGAATGAGCTTGGTGATACATGGACTAAGGGGAGCTGTCAAAATAGGTCTGGTTCTCCAAGAGCTCAGCTGTGGAGTGTTGTTTAAAAACACACACTGTAAAATAGTTAACATGGCAGACACGGAAATCTTTTACATGTTAATACAACATAACAAAAACATGGTTTGAATAAAATGAAATACCAAATAGCAATAAACTCAGCTCTGAAATAAGAAATTTGATTGGAATATGCTCTAACTGCCACCACAAGCTCTGTTAATATAGAATTCTTACATACCCTTCTAAAAATGAAATAGTTCAGAGTGACTTTCATGTCAGTGGAGCTACCTTTCTGAGATACTATAAGATCTCCAATCTAAAATATAGCACAAGATTTCACACCTAACATACAACAAAAATTCAGTCATACTTGTTTCAAGCATTTAAATTGTCCAGGTCATGTCTTTAGTTCTTTCTTTCATTTTTATCTCTTAGATGCATCTGTAAGAAATTAAGATGTACCCTGAACTTTATATAACCCCCCAAATGGGGCATGACAAATATAAAATACAAAAGGACTAAAATTTTCACAACATGGTGCTTTTATTAATGTTGAAATAATATGTAAGTTAATAACAGTTATCATATGTTGATCACATGTAACTACTTTATCCATTAAATATTTGCTGAGTACCTACTACGTACCAGCACTTCTGGCAAGCTGTGAGAGATACAATGGCACCCTCTTCACAAAGCCAAGATTCTACCGGGGAAGCAGATGTGGAACAAGTCATTACATTAAGGTGTGATGACTGTCCTGATGGAGTAGGTGGGCTGCCCACTTTTGCTTGTACCCAACTAGTCTTCACTACTGTGTCTGGCTCTCCAAAATGCCAACCCACAGCAACCTGCCTGGCAACTTGAGATGGGGAACCTTGGCTCAATTATCTACTAGGATGATATTGGACAAGTGAAATTTCAGCAGGTTCTGTATGGCTCTATTAATAACCCTTATTAGCAAACGTAGTGATAAAAAATGCAGCTCTGGGATATGGACTTCCTGGCTTCCCTGCTTAATTGTGTGACCTTGAGCCAGTTTGTTAACCTCTGTGTAATTCACTTTCCTTATCTGTCAATGGGGATAATAACAGCACCTCTTTCATAGAGTTGCTGTGAGCATGGAATGAGTTAATCCACGCAGAGCACTCAGAAACAGTGCTGGCACCCAGGAAATACTCGGTAAATGTTCTCTATAATCATTATTCTCAGGCCACATTCAGCACCACGGTCAGCTCCAAGGCCGGGCCCCCTTAGGAAGGGCAATGCCAGAAATAATAATTGTGGGGAAGTGCCTTTGGCTTAGAAATTGGCCAAAATCAAGAAGACCACTGTCTTTAGCCAAACTCAAGAAGGAGGCATGTTAATCCTCATACCCCTTCTGACCCTTAAGAGTTGAATGCTGATGTGTGCAGCATGTCTCCAGCAAAAATATGAAAAGGCCTAGTCCTAGCTCACATCCCCAGGAGCTATGGACTGACCTGACCAGAGGAAGTTCATTTGATCTAGTTCTCCTTAAGCCTTTCATATCTTAACTCCAAACTCGGCTCTTCATACCACTTCAGGCTCCCTTTGCTCTGACTATGGGGAACAGCTTTTTTTTTTCCCCAAAGTAGAGAATTTTTGGCCCCAACTCTCTACTTTGCCTTCCCCAGTGTGTCTATCTACCCACAGCTCTAGGAAAGAGACACTCCTGACATTTTGCCCTGCAGACCTGCCCCAGTTGGGCTGGACCATTAGGCTCCCCCTGATACTGTGGAAGGGGAGTTAGATGAAATGCTTCTTGGAATGCCTATGAGTTCGACTCTAGCTTTGTACTCCTACCTTGGGAGAATCCAAAAATTCACCCTCCAATGGAAAAACTTGAGCAGTCTTTGGAAAACCAAAGACAAAAGTTTCCTTTTATCTCAGGCCAGCTCCCTGGCTCATCTTTTGAGCTTTTGAGCTCTTCTGACAAAGGGAGGTCTTTTAGGTCTAATTATCTGGAGTTAATCAATAACTTGTCTAAGAATATGCTGTTTCTTAGATTAGACTTGGCTGGGAATTCAAGGCCCAACTGCTAACTTTAGGAGGTTAATTTCTGACCAGTAAATGACTAGCACAATTGCATCACATGAAGAAAATTGCAAAAACGTATTTGATACAGACAACATATTTTTAGTAGAAAGGCAGGCTATGTCTTGGGTTACTTCTTGACTTGACATTTGCCCCTGACAAGCCATACTTTCCTCTTCTTTTATCAATAAAACACTATTGGGCCGGGCGCGGTGGCTCACGCCTGTAATCCTAGCACTCTGGAAGACCGAGGCAGGTGGATTGCTCAAGGTCAGGAGTTCGAAACCAGCCTGAGCAAGAGTGAGACTTTGTCTTTACTATAAATAGAAAGAAATTAATTGGCCAACTAAAAATATATAGAAAAAGTTAGCTGGGCATGGTGGCGCATGTCTGTAGTCCCAGCTACTCAGGAGGCTGAGGCAGTAGGATTGCTTGAGCCCAGGAGTTTGAGGTTGCTGTGAGCTAGGCTGACGCCACGGCACTCAGTCTAGCCCGGGCAGCAGAGTGAGACTCTGTCTCAAAAAAAAAAAAAGTAATGTTTTATGCTGATTATATATTGAAATAAAAATAATTTGTATATACTGGATTCTATAAGATACATTAAAATTAATCTCACCTATTTCTTTTTATGAACACAGCAAGCCACATTATATTTCTACAGGCTGGCACTGCACTAAAATGTCAGGCCCGTGGGGGCCAAGACCTCATCTGTCATGGTTGCTGATGTCTCCCCAGTGCCCAGAACAGTGCCTGGCACACAGGAGATGCTCAATAAATAGATCTGCTGAGTGAGTGAACGTAGGCTATTTACATTATCTGCAACTGTATCAGCCCAGCCGCTGCTTTCTAAAGCCTATTACCCGCCCGCTGCCTGACACGAGTGAGGCTTGGCTTTTGTCCGTGTAGCCCGTGTCACGGGGGATGGCACTCTGTACACTGCGGCCCGCCAACAGGGCTGCAGATCCAGTCCCAAGGTATAATGTGATACGACAGTGGCCTGTGTCTAAGTGATGAGTAGAAGTGGCTGAGTGGGGGTCTACTGGGAGGGGGTGTAGGTGGAAGCGAAGGTGTGTGTTTTACTAGAGCCTTCTTTGTTAAAAGAGAAAGGGAGGGAGGGAGGGAGGGAGGGTGGGCAGACAGACAAGACCAAGGACATGCTAAGAAGATTTTTGTGGAAATATCACCTTGAAGAGCCTTTGAGGCTGCAGGAAAAAAAAAAAATCACATTGAGTCCCTCCTCTTTCCCAGGAATGCAAAGTAAAGGGGCCTGGGGCAGAGGTGGGAAAAGGAGGATTCTGTCCTCAGATTTATGAGAGGTCACTGCCGATGTTTATAAACAAGCCCTGGCCCTGAGCACGTGGGTGTTCACTTCCCAGATGATGGTGTTCCGGACGCAACAAGTGCAGCTTGCAGCTGGCTATGAATTCCACCCGGCCTAGGAGGCTGAAGCCACTAGGGTGTCTCCCAGCCCAGGCAGAACTAGAGAGACACGGGGTGGGGGGAGGTGTAGGGACCAGGACTCCTGTGTGGCCTGGGTCAAGCCCCTTAGTCCCTGTGAAGAAGAGGCAGCGGCATGGGAGGATGCCAAACGTCCCTTCTCTCCTCGACCCTCTAGGAGAGACGGAGGCATCTGGGGTGGCAGGAGGGATGCCTGGGGTGGCCAAAGCTCCCCAGTACCAGCCTGTGAGCGCCTCAGTTAAAGTATCTCTAGGCCTAAAAGTAATAGTTAACATTTGTAAAGTCCTTACTATGGGCAGGCTCTGTCCTGAGCACTTTGTATATATTAACTCCATTAATCCTCACCACAATTCTACAAGGTACGTTCTATTAATTAGTGCCCCATTTTACAGCTGAGGAAACTGAGGCACAGAAAGGCTGTGCGATTTACCCAAGAACACACAGTCCGCAAATGGTGGGGTCTGAAACCAGGCTGTCTAGCTCCAAAGTCCCCGCTCCTAGGAATCTTTAATTACCAGACTGAAGCTTTTTCAAGCTCCCACTGTGACCTTGGAAGTGCTTCCTGGCAGCCTGAGTTTCCTTCCTGACCCCAGGGCATAGAGACCTAGGCGGATAAACACATTGAAACCGGGCAAAAGTGCTGATAACCACCCATGATCTGCCCTCAGGTTAAGGCTGCAGACTCAGTTTGGCCATTTTCCCTGAAAGCACACAGATCATCAAAGTACACAATAGGTGATGGCCCGCCAGGAAGGTTCAGAGAGGCCAGTTTTATTTCCTGAGGCCACACAGCAAGCCAGAGCCGCTGGGGCACCCCAATCTCTCCAGGAAAGGTGTTTCCTCCCATTCTCAGTCCAGAGGGCCTGCCAGAGCATCCCCGGGCTGAGGTTAGGGCCGGAAACCACACATCTCCCACTTCCTCCTCCCCAGGAACCTCGTCTGGACTCCAAGCCCAGGGGGAGGCCCTGATTCAGGCAGATTCCTGTGCCCAGGGGAGACTTAGCCTTTCGGCTGCCTCAGATCACCCCCTTCCCCAATTCAAACAGCGCGGGGAGGGGACACTGGGGCTGGGACCCTCTCACCACTAACTTGGGACAGTCCCTCCCGACTCTTCCCTCGGTTTCCTCATCTGTGAACTGAAGACAATTCCCACCTCAGGAGTTCTGTGAGGATTACAGATAAAATCAAGGTGGGGAAAGCACCTCAGGGCGCAGGTTAATCAGCTGGGGGACCCTGGGGAGAAAGCTGCAAATATGAACTCAGGGACTGGGCTCAGTAGAAGCTCCCTGGCTTCACGCCACATTCCTCTTGCTCTGGAGGGGTTTGGGGCGGGGTGGCGAAAGGGGCCTAGTGTCACATCTTCTTGGGTCTCACTGAAGGGCAGGGGGCTCGTTTCATTTCTGGAAAAGAATAGTAATCTCTAAGCACTTAACCTGTATCATCCCACTTCATTCTAACTAGATGATCAACATTTGACAGGTGAGGACATAAGGCACAGAGAGGTTAAGTAACTTACCCAATGTCACACAGCTGCTAAATGGGAACGGTGGGATTGGAACTCAGGTCTGACTCCAGAGAACTGCTCTGAATCTCTCAGGTGGTATATGCCAAGGGCCTCCCTCCCTCACCCAGTCCAGTGCCCTCTTGTCTAGTCCCTGTATACACGTGTGTGCGCACCCACAGCGGCCCGAAGCTGAAGGGCCCTTGCGTCCCAGCGGCCCCACTGCCCGGACGGGGCAGACCGAGGCTGCTGCCCACCTTCCGATGCTTGCGCTCCTTCTCGATGCGGTCCATCCTCTCCAGGCGCAGGCGGTCCAGCTCCAGGCGCAGCTCATCCAGCTCGGGCGCGACGTGGTGGCGGCTGACCAGCACCTCCAGGATCTCCAGGACGCGCACGACCTTGGGCACGAGGCGCGCGATGGCCTCGAAGCCGTGCTGGTCGATGACCCGCTCGAACTCCTGGCCCACGAGCGACGCGATGGCGTACACGTCCGTGACGGTCAGCTCGGCCACGTTCTTCTCCAGCGCCGACTCGGCCGCCAGCGCCGACCCGCGCTCCTCGTCCATGGCGGAGCTCCCGGCCTCGCCGGCACGCCGCAAACTAGTGCAACTCCCAAACTTGCGGCTGTCGCGGGCAGCGCCGGCCCGGGCCCACCCAGGCGCCGCCGGGGCCGCGCTCAGCCTGCCCGCGGGCGAGGGCGCGCCAGGGCGGCCGGCAGCTGCTGGGGCGGGGGCGGCGGCCGAGGGCAGCGCGCCGGGCCGCGGGTCTGGGCGCCCGGCTCGGCCCGAGCCTGCTCCCGAGTCGGGGGGAGGGGAGGAGGAGGAGGAGGAGGCGAGGAAGGCGCGCGCGTGCGCAGGCCCGCGGCGCCTCCCAAGTTGGAATCCGAGTTGGGCGCGATGGAGGCGTGGGGTCTGGCCAGGGCGGGCCCCGCGGCCCGCGGGAGCAGCGCTCGCCCAGCGGCGCCCCCGCGCCGGGGCCGGGGAGCAAGGCGGCCCGCGGCTCCTCCGGGAAACTTTGGCGACGGCGGCGAGGCCGGGTGGCCGGCTCCCCCCGCGGGATGCCCAGAGCCCCGCCCCGATCGCGGCCTGGCGAGGGGCGCGCCCGGCTTCCGCCGCCCGGGGGCGCCCCGGCGTCCCCGCCGGCCCCGCGCCCCCCTGCCGACTCGCGGCTGCTCCCCCACCCCCTCCGGACCCCGGGACGCGCGGGCCCCCGCCAGCCGCCGCCCTCCTCCCGCCCCCCGCCGGGGAGGGTCGGGCAGGCGAGGGGCGCTTGTCTCGCCGGACAGTTCGTGGCGTCGGGAGCTGCCCTGCCTTGAAGAGGCACGGAGGGGGCCGGGGTGGACTCCGGGAAGGGGCTCATGCTGGGGACAAAGCGGGGACCCCCGCCCGCCGACCGGGTCACCAGGCGGACTTGGCGGCGCCGGGCTCTGACCTCCGGCGGAGGCGCCAGGCGAGGGGCGAGCCGGTCTGAGACTTCTCTGTCCCCAAAGCCGCCGGGTGCCCTGCCCGCCGGGCCACGTCCATTAGCGGCTCCTCGTGACATAAACACGGTTCACGGCGGAGCGAGGCCGGCGTTTGCAGCTCAGCACCACCGATTTTCTTACCCCAAGCCCCCTGTTCTTTTGGACTGGCTAAATCCACTTGTCCCTCGGACCGCATCCCGGCCCCAGGAGAGCCCTCCCTGAACCCACAGCCCCCCTGCTCCCGCCTGTCCCCGCACGCCTGAGTCAGGCACCCTCTGCAAACCCCACCGTCCGCCGCTTCCCCCATCAAAATCCCTCTTGGCGTCCAGAGTTTATCCGCGTGGTGAGATATGCCGCCGCCATCTGACTGTCAGCTCCTCGGAGGCGGAAATCTTAAGGCCCTCGTAGCCATAAAGCACACCCCGACCTTGCACATATTGGTACAAATTCAAAAAAAGTTGAAATGTATTGAGTATTTGCTTCACATTTTAAAAAAACATGTAGTATTTACTGCGTGCTAAGCACTCTTCTAAGTGCTTTATAAATATTACTCATTACTCCTTTAATCCTCACTCCACAGGTTCCCAAAGTGCGGCCTAAGGACTGCTGAGAGTCCCCAAGAGCCAAAGCGTCTCTGGAGGTTGTCACCTTTTGCAGCTATGCCCCAGCGTGAGGCTGGATGTTCTGCGTATACCTGACACAAAACAGCGTATCAGAGAGACTGAAAGCAGAGGCAGGTTTGGGGACCCAGCTCTCTTCTAGTTAGCTAGACATTAGAGACCTGCAAAACCACGGACCGTACCACTGTTCTAAGTATTTTTGGTTTGTTTATTTTGGAACATAGAGTTATCTTTATTAAAAAATGCTATGTTAGCCGGGCCCAGTGGTGTGAGTGTAATCCCAGCTATTAGGGCAGGAGGATCCCTTGAGTGCAGGAGTTCAAGTCTAGCCTGAGCAAGAGCGAGGACCCGTCTCTACTAAAAATAGAAAGAAATTAATTGGCCAACTAAAAATATATAGAAAAAAAGTTAGCCGGGCATGGTGGCACATGCCTCTAGTCCCAGCTACTCGGGAGGCTGAGGCAGGAGGATCGCTTGAGTTCAGGAGTTTGAGGTTGCTGTGAGCTAGGCTAACGCCACGGCACTCTAGCCCGGGCAACAGAGTGAGACTGTGTCTCAAAAAAAAAAAAAAAAAAAAGACAGGGTCTTGCTCTGTTACCTGGGCTAGAGTGCAGTGGCATCATCATAGCTCACTGCAGCCTCGAACTCCAGGGCTCCAGCAATCCTCCTACCTCAGCCTCCTGAGTACCTGGGATTACAGGCACATGCCATCACACTCAGCTAATTTTTTCTATTTTTTTGTAGAGATGGGGTCTTGCACTTGCTTAGGCTGGTCTTGAACCCTAACCTCAAGCAATCCTCCTGTCTCAGCCTCCCAGAGCATTAGGATCACAGGTGTGAGCCACCTCACATGGCCTTCCTTCTCTGTGTCTTTCATTTAGTTATTTTTTGTGTGTCTTTTATAAAAACATGTGTCATTGGATTCTGGGCCCCTCCAGGTAATCAAAGATGATCTCATCTCAAGATCCTTAATTTAATCACGTCTGTAAAGACCCTTTTATCAAATAAGGTCACATGTACAGGTTCTAGGAATTATGATGAGGGTATATACTTGGCGGGGGAGGCGGATAGGGGTTCACCATTCAGTCCCCTACAGAAGGATAAGTCACTTGTCCCACAGCTAAGAGGGACAAAGCCGGGAGTTGAACCCGGTGGGTGCCCGTGGAAAATGAAAGAAGCAATAATAAACAGCCAAACTGGGGCAACTTGCTCCTTCAAGGGAGCAAAGATATACCGAGATTCCTCTGGGAGGGGGGACAAAGATTAAGGAGCCACAGTGCCAACTGCATCCTGTGCCTCAGGACAGGGGCAGGGAAGGGGTGGGAGGGTGTGGGAGATGGAAATTATTTTAAGGAGGGAATGGGGGTCAAGAACCCAAGGCGACCCTCAAATGGTGATCTGAGTGCTTAGGAGAATTGTGACAAAGCAGGAGAGGCAGTTGAGCCTAGTGGTTAAGCATCCAGAGCCACCTCTCTGTGCTCTGATTTGTCACCATCGATGACTAGATGTGGGACTTCAGGCAACTTACATGACTTCTTGGTGCCTCAGCTTTCCCCTCTGTAAAATGGGATGATAATAGTACCTAGTTCAGAGAGTAATTGTGGTTATTAAGTGAATGAAGGTATGCCAGCCACACAAAGTGCTATAAAACAGTTGTTTATTATTACTAATTATTATTATCATTGAAACCTAGGGGAGATATCCTGTATGGGTGTAGGTGTAAATGTCCAGTTGACAGCTGGAAATGTGAATCTCGAGCTCAGAGCTATAGAAGCAGATGAGATAAGACCTGCATTGTCATTCATTCATTTATGCACTAAATATTTAGCTCTTAATACGTGCCAGGTAGTATGCTCAACCTGTGGGATCTGGCGATATGCCGGGGAGACAGGATTACTGCTCTCTGGGGAAATAGAGAGTAAAGAAGGTAAAACCAAAAATAAACTAGTTTCTGATAGAGCAAGAAAGGGTTAGGAAAGGGGAAGAGAATCAAGAAATTGGCATGTCAAGGAAACCAGGTGGGTGTACCTCCAACACTTCAAGTGTAAGAGTTCCAGACACAGTATCTTTTCACCTATGGCTATTTTAATATGTATTTCTAAAACATATTGAAACTGTATATCCCTAGTACCATTATCACACTTGAAAAAAGTAAGAGTAATTTCTTCCTATCAAATATCCAATGTGTTCAAAATGCCAATGATCTCAATTTATTGTTTTTTCCTTCTTTTTTCCTCCATGAGTCTGAATCGTCAATTTATTTTTTTATACAATAGTTCATTTAACTCAAGACCCAAATAATATGCACATACTGCAATTGGTTAATATCTCCCTTAGTTTCTTTTCATCCTTCATCTATTTCTTTTCCTTGCCTCAAAATTTATGTTGATGAACCAGACATAATGCAAAGACAAAAATCTCAGTCTGGAGTTTGCTAATTTCACCACTGTGGTGTCCTTTAACATGTTTGTTCCCTGTATTTCCTGTAAACTGGAAGTTGGATCAAGAGGTTTCGTAAGGCCAGGCACAGACTTCATGCCTGTAGTCCCAGCTACTCGGGAGGCTGAGGCAGGAGGATCTCTTGAGCCCAGGAGTTCGAGGTTGCAGTGAGCTATGATCGGGCCACTGCGCTCCAGCTTGGGCGATAGAGCAAGACTTTGCCTCTCAAAAATAAAAATTAAAAAAAAAGAGGTTTGATCAGATTTGAGTTCAGTTTATTTGGTGGTAGTGTGTTCTAGCATTTTTATTTTCTCTCATATATCACGTGATAATAGTAACCCTTTTATGGTTTACAACTCAATGGTTTTTAATATAGTCACCAGGTCGTGCAACCATCACCACTCTCTAACTTCAGAGCAAGTTCATGTTCTGAATTTCATGCCCATTTCATGCCCAACCTTGTACCCATTAGTAGTGACTCTTCACCCTCCTGGCTCCACTACTAATCTGCTTTCTGTGTCTGTGGATTTGCCTATTCTGAATATTTCCTATAAATGGAATCATATGAGTCCTTTTGTGTCCGGCTTCTTCCACTTAGCATAGTATTTTCAAGGTTCGTCTATGTTGTAGCATGTACCAGCACTTTATACGTTTTTTATTTATTTTTTATTTTTTAGAGACAGAGTCTTGTTCTGTTGCCCAGGCTAGAGTGCAGTGGTATCATCATAGCTCACTCCAGGAGGGCTCCAGATATCCTCCTGCCTCAGTCTCTGACATAACTTGGACTGCAGATGTGCACCACCATGCCTGGCTATGTTTTTATTGACTGATTGATTGAAGACACCAGGGTCTCACTATATTGCCCAAGCTGATCTTGAACGCCTGGCCTCAAGCCATCCTTCCACCTTGGGCTCCCAAAGTGCTGGGATTATAGGCATGAGCCACTATACCCGGCCAATTGCAACTATTTATTGAATGCTTATTTCAGGGACTGTGCTAAACACTTTATAAATAAATCCAATGAGTTAGGTTTTATTTTCCCATCTACAGAAAAAGAAACAGAACTGGCCCAGAGAGATCAGGTTACTTGTACAAGTCACTGAACATCTTTAGCTAGTAAATTAGCACAGTCTGATTTCCAAATGGGTGCTTAGATAGCTTCTATATGTACCAGGCTCTGTCCTAAGCATTTTGCCCATTTTAACTTATTTAATCCTCATAAAAATCCTGGACAACTTTCTGACCCCAAAACCATCTTTAGGAAAACCTTTTAAGGAAAAACATATACACCAGGACCTCAAATAATATTGTTTTATTCAACGTGATTTTGTGAGAAAGAAAAGTCGCTGCCTGGCTGGGGCCACTGTGATGTTTGGATGTTCTCCCCATGACTGTGTGGTTTTCTCTGGGTTCTCCGGTTTCCTCCCAAATCCCAAGGATGTGCACCTTAGATTCACTGGTGCGTCTACGTGGCCCCAGTGTGGGTGAGTGTGAGCACGCCCTGAGATGGGGTGGCATCTGGCCAAGGGTGGTACTTGTCTGAGCTGCCGGGCCAGGCTCTAGCCACCTGCAACCCCGGAGCTGGAATAATGGGTTAAAAAATTATCTTGCTTTTGTTACTCTGTCTTAAATGTATGGATAGTTGCCATTTATTTCAATGTTTAACTTTAGAAATGTTTTGGTCTTCATTTAGAATTTGGTGATATTTTTGTGATCAGAAATATGCCATAGGAACTCTTGTTTCTGTGAATTAGTGTACAGTAAAATCGGTTTCTTCAGACAACTTTTCGCTTCAAGTGGCACTTTCCAAGAACCTGTCACTGAAGTTAAATGAGGATGTACTATACCTGCTTAAAAAATCAAATATGGCAAAAGGATAGACGGTGAACGTAAGTTGTTGCCAGGCAAAAGCCATCGTTTCACTCTCCCGCCAACGCACAGAGGTGACGCGTACGCAATGAGAACCACACATGTCAATGCTTTAATTCCAGGCTGAGTCACATGGTCAGGAGTGGCTTCCTGGGGGAGAGGGAGCTGGAGGTGCGGAGAGGAGCAGAGAGGCCGCAGCCACGCGTGTGGGGCCCAGGGCAGCCAGGCTCTGCTGGCTCCTGAGTCAGCAGGCTGAGCCCGCGGTGGCAGTGGCGGTGGTGGCGGGGCGGGCTGGCCGGGAAGTGGAGGGAAAAGGAGCTGGAGAGGGAACCAGAAATGGACCCTGTGACCAGGTTCGCATTTGCTGTGTCAGGGCTGTTGTATGACCTCAGGCACGTCATTGAATCTTTCTTTGTCTCAATGTTTTCATCGGTAAAATGGGAGTAATCTCAAGCAAACCTCCCTCCAGGACCTTTGCGGAGATTAAATGAGTTAAAATACGGAAAGTGTTTATAACACAGGCTAGCGCAGAGTAAGAGCTGTGTCAGTGTCTGCTACGGCTATTGTCATTATTGTCCACTGATTCGTTTCATTCAGAACAATGACATCACGGACTCAACGCCCATGTCTGCTGGGTAACACGGAACAACTATTTAAAGACTATGGGCTTACTGAAATACCTATGAATAAAATAATGTAGTGTTTGGAAATTGCTTTAAAATAGTCCCCTGGAAAGCTGGGGTGGTTGGGATTATAGATGAAATAGACGGGCCCTTTTGTTAATAATCGTTGAAGCTGAGTGAAGGGTGCTTGGAGGTTTGTTATACTATTTACTCTGTAATATTTGAAAATTTTCATAATACAAAAGAGTTTTTTTTTTTTTTTGGTTTGTTTTAATAAAAACTATGGGCTTGAAGGACTGGCAAAGTATTAGCGTGACTTTGAGGACCACAAGTCTTGCTTCAGCCATGGGTAAAGAAGAGAGGTTTGATGCCAACAAAATAAAATAAAAAAAGAAATAGAAGATTTGGAGAAAGGACAAGCTCTCGGGAGAGTGCAGGGAGAGGACTGTCAGGACTGGGTGCCAGGGACCGCCACGGTTAGGGGTAGGAGGAGGAGCTGTGGGCAGCTGACAGGTGGTTCCTCGCTTGGGCAAGGCATGTGGCAGAGAGAAGCAGTGATTCTGTGGAAGGAGAAGTCACTGCTTCCTGGAAAATCAGGCCACAGGGGCCTGAGAAACCACTCTGGGGCTAGAAAGGCGACTTCAGGGCACTTGAGTGTAGCCGGCCTGCGCTGCTGCCAGTGAACGCTTTCATGAGCAGCAATGTCTTCCAGGAGCCTGAGCAGTCCCCAGCCCAGCTCTGCCTTACCTGTGCCGTCCTTGATCATCTGGTGTCATCATTGCATCTTTACACACCAGAAATGTCACTCAAGACTCACGTTCTGTTCTGCACTGACTTCTGCTTGATAGCACCCACCTATACCAAAGGCCCTGAGATAGGATCAGGCTCCCCAAGTCCATCTCGGGAAACAAGAAGATCAAACCTCAGCAGCAGGATTTTACTGCTCTGGGTACTCTGAATTTCAATATCAGTTTCTTCCTAAGGAGAAGCATTTGCCCACCTGCAAAGGCCAGGTCTGCGTAGGTTTTCCATTACAGCTGCATGAGCCTGGCACTGCCTCTCTGCTGCAAGATTCTCATCCACTTAACTGTTGGGCTCTTCATTTTTTTAAAAAATATGTTTAGAGAAAAATGTTAAAAAAGTAACAAGTCACCCACTGCCTTTGGGTCCCATAGAAAACAGAGCTGGAGGTAAAGCTTGTGAGCTGGAGCCTCACTGGAGATGCAATACTGGAGGCGCTAGGGCGAGGGAAGAGGGGAAGTAAGGCAGGAAAGGAACGGGAACAAGTTCAAAGTGAGATATTAACAACATGGCTCTTGGCCAGGCGCGGTGGCTCATGCCTGTAATCCTAGCACTCTGGGAGGCCGAGGTGGGTGGATCGCACAAGGTCAGGAGTTCGAAACCAGCCTGAGCAAGAGTGAGACCCCATCTCTACTAATAATATAAATAAATTAATTGGCCAATTAAATACATATAGAAAAAAAATTAGCCAGGCATGGTGGCACATGCCTGTAGTCCCAGCTACTTGGGAGGCAGGAGGATCGCTTGGGCCCAGGAGGGGGCCCCTGGAAAAAAGTGGGGGCAGGTGAGTGATTTATCTGCCACTCCTTCATGTCCTCATTAATCCTTCCCCCATTTCCAGATGAATCCTTCTTGTTCTAGATGGTTCCATGGTGCCGAGGTGGCTGTGGTTCTTTGCCCTGTGGTCTTCTGAGACAATCAGAAATGCTGGGAGTTGAAATGACCCTGGCACTGGGCAGGGCTTTCCAACCTCGGGAACAGTGTGAGCTGTTGATGCTGTTCGTGCCAGGAAGCAAGGCAAGATCCTGAGGTTTGGGGTGGGGGGTGGCAAGCAGGTGGGATGATTGAATACAGGTCTGCCATTCCCATAATCTGTTTGAAAAATTACGTATTTAAAAGAAACCCCTCCCACCTCATTTCAACCCCCAGGTAACTACTGTTGACAGTTTGGGCCGTGCTCTTCCTGATCTTTTTTCCTGAGACTATGCATATTTATCTGCATGTACATAGTGTATATCTAAACATGCACTTGTTATTGTAATGAAAACAGGACATACGTATGAGTGTGCAATTTGCTTATTTCACGTAATAATATCCTATAATCATTTTTAGGACATATAGGCTCACCTCGTTCTTTTCTAAAAATGGATAATACCTGCCTCATTCTTTTAAACGATTGTACAGTTTTATGAATGCGCTGTAGTTTACCCTATCACTTCTACCTTGATGTTCACTCAGGCTGTTTCCTAGTTCAGACTTTTTATTTTTTATTTTTTATTTTTTTTTGAGACAGAGTCTCACTTTGTTGCCCTGGCTAGAGTGCCGTGGCGTCAGCCTAGCTCACAGCAACCTCAAACTCCTGGGCTCAAGGTATCCTTCTGCCTCAGCCTCCTGAGTAGCTGGGGCTACAGGCATGCGCCACCATGCCCGGCTAATTTTTCTGTATATATTTTTTTTAGTTGGCCAATTAATTTCTTTCTATTTGTAGTAGAGACGAGGTATCGCTCTTGCTCAGGCTAGTTTTGAACTCCTGAGCTTGAGTGATC
>CAUYRT010063807.1:0-15283 GCA_963574885.1 Lepilemur ruficaudatus | reverse complement strand
CAGGAGGGTAGGAAAATGTTTATATGTATGTTTATGTATGTAATAAGGCTTTATGCAGATAGCAGGGCAGTCTTCCTAAGCATTTTATCCACAAAATGGCTCTAGAGAGCAAGGAAAGGTCACTGCCTTGGGGTTTTTATTACATACAGTTAAAGGGTAGAGTTCGAATGAGGGTTTCTACACTCAACCAGGAAAAAAATGTATATACAATAAAATTAAAAAATTATAAAATGAATCCAAACATGTTATCAGAGTTAAGGGTTCAACAGGATAAATGAAAATGCTCCCATTCTGACATGTGACTCAGGAAATTTTAGAATATAGAGAAAATTAGAAACTACAAGAACTTTAAGAGAAAAGGATATCATTTTATCCTATAAAGATATGAAAATGAGACTAGCTTCAGACTTCTCATCAGCCCACTAGATGGTAGGGAAAAATAAAGCAATGATTTCATTGTTCATAGGAAAATAGATTCTACCTATATATTCAAAGTGGAAAATTATCACGCATAAACATAAAGACACTTTTATTCAAAAATTCAAGAATTTAAACTCCCTTTGTTTTTTCTAATGTAGAATAAGAAATCAGAAAAAAATGAGAGGAAGCTATCTTAATGATAAAGCCAATTCCTCATAACAAACTTGATAATTATTTGAACGTATATCAGGTGGGATAGAATACTGGCGTGACTGAGAGCCTGGACTTCAGTCTTCCACTGACTGTGCCACTGTTTAATATTTCTGTGGTCCACAATAGTTCTGTGGTCAAGTAATTTTACCTCTCTGTGCCTCAGTTTCATCATTTGTAAAATAAGGAATAATTGTACCAACCTCAACCTCATAGGTTGTTGTAATGATTAAATGAGTTAAAATGTGTGAAGTAGTAAGAATCACATTTTGGATGTAATTATTTCTATATAATTTACTCATAACCATTATTGTAGCTATTATCTCAGTAACAAGGTGAATATATAATATCAGGTTATACTTTAGCCATCAAAAAGTGAAATAAATACAGGCAAAATGTTGTTAAGAGTATGAAGAAATGTATAAGGGAGTGAATAAGAGAAGGAATAAAAAGGTAGAGTGTAATAAAAAACTCATAAGATTTAATTACACAATGAAACAGAAATATGTTATCTTTTTGAATAATGTGGAGAATATGCGAATGAATGGAAATGGGCGCTGGGTGCTACAGTATGCTTAACTGACTAGGAAGCATAGCTTGAATAAAGGACTGTGTCAAGAAATCAGATATGTTCTAAAAAGACCAACTCTAGGCAACATCTCAATTTTTCACTGGCAGATGTGTCCAGGGGGCACATTGCTGGTGGAAGGAGGATGTAGGCAGGGGTGTGAGCTTCCTTACTGGTTACAAAAGGCTCTGGCTTCAACCTACGCTATCAACACAATTGTTTGAGTAAAGAAGGATTCACCCTGTGCTGAGGAGTTTGAGTTGCCTCCAGTTGACGCATCAGGCTGTGAGCTTCCCACTGTAAAAGCTGCTAGAATTAGTAAACCAAAAATTCTTGGGCCTAGCTCTCCCCAGTTTCCACAGGGCAACATTGCAAAGAATAGAACGTTTCTCCACAATTTAAGGTAGAGTATAAAAAAATTAATCATAATTTATTGAACACTATTGGTTTCATTTCTTATACAAAACAAAAAATTTATATTTTCAGGAGTAAATGAAAATTTCATTAACATTGAGAATATGATGATACAATTGAAAAGGGAGAGGGAAGTTAGAAAAACCAGGATGAAATTTTCTCCTTACACCATAAACCATCAGCATTTAATATCAAATTTTGATATATCAAGAAATAGCCAGAGATGTGTGTATATGTGTATATAATTTAATTTTTAAGTTAACTAATGGAAGATTTAATAACTAAAGTGTAAGTACCGTCATTGAAAGTGAGAAGAAGGAGGGTTAGTGTCTGTAAATCTATTATTTTTCATAGAAAAGAGTCACCAGATACTGTCAAAAGTTGACAAATCAAACTATGGCATATAAGCACATTGTTTAGAATTACAGAGACTACTATGAGAAATATGAAATATAAAATTCAGTCTGATCACTTATTGGAAGAGGAAAAATGGGGTACATGTGTTTGTGTATGTGTATGAGACAGAGAGAGAGAAAGAGAGAGAGAGAGACAGAGAGAGAGGGAGGAGAGGCAGTCTTTATTTTAACCAAAGGAATGAACACTTCTGTTATTAGGAATTAGCACTGTCTTGGTGTTTACTCAAGTAGAGCCAGCCAACTATACAGCAGGGACTAGAACCCAAATTACTTGACCATTTTTACCTTATGAAACTCCAGGGGAAGAGAAAAGGAATTAACAACAAAGATAAAACACTAAGCATCCAAATTATCATTGTTTAGAGAATTTTGTTCCTAGCCTGGCAGTCTATACACAGAGATGCACTAAACAACCATTGTTAGCCCACAAACTGAATTAATATTATCAGTTGATGCATCAAGAAACCACCCGCACTCAAGAAGTATGTTTATAACTTGCACTATTTATTTTTTGTATTCAAAAGAATGAACCATGAGGAATCAAATACTCAGGATGGTCCTGAGGTAAAATTGCTAGTTAACGAGGTGTGCTGAATAGTTTCTTCAGCCGCAGTTATAAACGGCTTCAGACATGCTGGCTGTTTCAAATGAGCCACACAATGGTGAAATGAAGATAGAAAAAGACACTTTTGAATAAGAATTGTGGGACTCTGTTAATGCACTAAATGACATTATGCAGTTTCTTAATGAGACCGTTTCAACATTTCCTAATTTCTACCACAATTCAACGGTTACAGCAGACCTAGTTTCCCTGAAATTTGTTGTGAGGTTAGTAATGAATTAATTCTACTCGCACTAAATAGAGGATTAAAGAACTCATTTTGACTTAAAATAGCTGCAAATCCTATTGTATCTTTCAACATTTTTGTCTGTCCAAGAAATCTTTGTGAACCATTTTGCCCCCAGAAGATTATAATTAATGTCAAAGAACAAAATTAGCTATCTCTCAACACACCAAATCTAAAAATAGAAACAAAAATAAAACCACGTAGATTCTTAAAAGGTTTTTAAAAAATTGTTAGTCTCTCTGGTGACTATTTGATATTTTATGTAACATTCTTGAGTAAAGTGCAATGTCTATGTTGTTACTAATATTTTAATTTATTCTCACACCATTTGCAGTAGAGTACCCGGACTTTATTATACTAGAAAATATTCCATGATTTTAACTATTCCAATAAAACCAAATAGTGTCTCAATAATATGCTACATTACTTATTATGTTTAAAAATTATCTTTGATAGCAATTCCTGAAATATATGTAGGGATGCTTTAAATTCTCTTGTTTTGAAAATTTTTGAAAATCAGAGAAATCTAACATGAAGTTTATATACATGAAGTTGCCATATGTTGCGAATTCACCATTTGCAAACCATTCCATAAATTCCTCTGAAATGTGTGCTTCAATTTACATGGTTATTTTATTTATTCTTTTTAAAAAAGAGATTATTGCTCTGTGGTCATTCTATATAATTCAGTCATTGTGAATTTTAACAAGCGCTTTTCAAACACCGTAACAAATCCTTCACAATTGGAAGGGATTAACCTTAAAAATGAGTTATATTTGCAAGTCTAAATTAATAAAACTCACTTTTAATTTAAGCATTTAAGAACATCCTATAATATAAGTTTATTGCTTATTGATTAATACTGACTCATTAATTATATTTGTGATACGTTTTATTTTATCTTTTCAATTTTGTACTTAGCAGTTTCATCAATGATACTGTGATAGACACACTTCTCAACAACTAGTGATCTACCCTCAGTGTTTTCTGTATTTTCATGGATCTTGCCTAGAGTTTAAGCCCTATTATTAACTAATTCATGTGTCAAATATGTATAATTCTTAAATAATTACATTTTTAGAAGTAAGTAAAATAAGACAAAAATGGCATTATAAAAATAAATATTTTTGCACTCTCTTTTGGTTGACTATATGCTTATTACTCATACTCATGGAGTTATCATTCATATTCACTTTGAGAATGAAATGGAGAGCTAATAATAACTAAACCTGGACAACAGACTGAAACTGGGACTCTCCAGGATAAGCCAACATATGATCATCATAGCTATCAGGGAACTCATTGTACCAAGGAGTAGAACTTAGCATTGCTACATATTGGCGATATATTTTCTTTAGTAGCAACTAGGTATGGAATTGCTTTGTGAAAATCCATGGTTTTGATGAAAAAGTTTAAAACAAGACAAAATTCAAATAGCAAACAATGGCTTTAAGGTAATTACCCTGTTTTTCAAAAATAAGGGAGTGAAAGGCTCCCAAGAGTTAAAGGAAACCAACAGAAAACTTCATTAGCTGGAGAGAAGGCTGCTGGTGTTACCCTATTTCACCTCAACATAGCAGACCTTGTTGATTTTGAAACCTTAATTCTATCTGGTGCCATTATTACAGAACAAAGAGTCTTTTAAAACCAATAACTTCTCTTCCTGCTCACACTTCCATTTTTGTCTATATCTTTTCTTGTCAATTTTATTCTCATCTATCTTTGAAAATCATTCCCTTTATGCCACTTTTCATCTGCAGCCCATCCTGATCATCCTGGTGGAAGTGTCCACCTCTACCAGTGCTATTATAATAGAATGCTGATTTTTCTATACTGAGAAAGAGGGTAGGAGAACTTACTCAGGTGATATCTTCCACTTTCTTTTGTCTAATCTCTTGTACTTTCTAAAATTGAGTTTTATAAATACTGATTTAAGAACAAAATAATAAGTCATTAGACCTACCTACAAGAAGAATACCTCTGTCCTGAGACCCACAGGATAACTGAAACTCTCCTATATAGTTATCGTCCAAAATGTCAAGGTCATCTGCGGCCTGAAAACAATACAAAGGGCTTGTTGAGGTTTGGAATATGTTTATCAGAATATCACAATAATCTTCTATCCACTGCAGATACTTAAAATAATCCAGAACATGCTTTAGTTTTTAGTAGTTATAGTGTATCAGGGAAATCTGTATCTTAGGGAAAAGATTTTGACTGAAGAGTTTTTCTATGTCCTGAATGTCATCACTAGAAGCATAAAACTTCAGAGTTTGAGTGAACCATAAAACTCATTTTTCCTAGAAGGCCATCCTCTCCAATCTCTTTATGATGTACTAATTTACTAGACAATATACTGGAGAGATGACTGTTCTAATTCACCTTAATATCTCCAATAATGGAAACTCATTACCAGTTAAGGAGGCTTCTACAATTTACGGGCAGTTAATGTGTTCTTGGGCTAATTTGGAAAACTTCAGTAACATGCATATATACATATGTACACACACACATATATCTTTGTGTGTGTAAAGTATTACCCTATTCCTTAAGATTTCTTAATATTTCATGCTATTTCCGTCTTTCTTCCCATTCACATAGCTTGACCTGTTTTATTGGAATAGTAGGGCAGAATGCAAATAACAAATGTCTTGACAAGAAGTTCAATAGCTGTGTTTCCAAGCTTTGGAAATGTAAATGAGAGTAAGAGTGATACTTCTGCTCCCTGAGACCACATTATTGTTCCCTGCACTTAGGAAGGAGGGAATTAGAGAGAAAGTGAAGAGAACTCACTCAGATGCTGGTATGAGTCTCTGAGAAGTACAGGAACACCCAAGTCCAAGTTTTTGTTAAGAATGAAGGTTAATGATGTAAACTCCAAATAATTTTGAGTGATTGAAATACAGAGAAGATAAATGATTCTCCATCCCTCCAGTTAAGGTTGAAATTTACACAACCAAGAGATCCTCATATAGCTCAGTCTCCCATGAAAGAGAACAGTTTGGAGAAGTATAAAGAATGGATTTGGAGAGATAAAGAGAAAATGTCTGACATAAAGATTCAGCAGGATTTATGGACAGGGCTGAGAGCTCACTTGGGGTTTGTGGCTATCAATTCAAAGAATGACCTGTCAGTGAGATTGCATGTTTTTCTCTAGCCCTTACATTCAGCTGTCTTGGTATACTGCAGAATAACTGGATAATTTGGATTTTTGACAGGTTACTACCCTAGATAAAAAATAAGCAGAAGACAAAAAGAAAAAAGAATGTGGAGTAGATGTTGTACGCATGGTATTTATTACAGTATTGTACTAGGATTATTAACTCAGAACGGAGAAACAGCAGACCTCTCCTCCCCCCAAATAATGTAAGGATAATAAGTTAGAATATACATTGAGGTTGGAACCTTTTTAAATTAGGATGCTAGAATAAGTGAACAGAAAGGTAGAATGCTTCCTATTATAATTTGAGACCTTTTAAAAGAATTTTTTTGAAGCAACACACTTCCTGGAAATTAAGAGTCAAAGTCTGTGCATGGGAGTGTATTGTTGAGATGTTAATGTAATAAATTTCAGGATCTTTCTAGAAGATACTTTCTTCTATTAAACTACATTAATTTTTAAAAGAAGATGGATTGGAGAAATTCCTGGGGCTGTCTTGTCCAGAGGATTTTAAATCATTGAATAGGGATCTTGATTTTACATATATCTTTGATCAATGCGGGAGATGCGGGAACAGACCCCTGCATGGTCAAAAATCTGCATATAGATTTTGACTACCTTAGACATAAGTACTAATAGTGTACTGTTGATCAAAAGCCGTACTGATAACATAAAAAGTCAACTAACACATAATTTGTATGCTATATTTATTATGTACTGTTTTCGCACAATAAAGTAAGCTAGAGAAAAGAAAAATGTTATTAAGAAAATTATAAGGAAGAGAGAACATATTTACTATTTATTAAGTGCCAGTGGATCATCATAAAAGTTTTCATACTCATCTTCTTGTTGAGTAGGCTGAGGAGGAGGAGGAAGAGGATGAGTTGGTCTTGTTGTATCAGGGGTAGCAGAGGTGGCAAAATTCTGCATATAAGTGGACTCATGTAGTTCAAATCTATATTGTTCAAAGATACATACACACACACACACGCACGCGCATGTGCACGAGAGAAAGAGAGAGAGAATATCTCCTTATAAGGGTCTTGACATGAAAATGCCAGTCAATTGGTTTTCGTATGCCAATGGCGCTAGTTCCTTAGCAAGAGGCAAGGAAATTGTCAGTACATGCTTGAGTGCAGGGCATACAGGAGGCACTCAATAATATATATTTGTTACATGAAAAATAGTGTTCTGATGTAATTACAACAAATTCAAGAAACAATGAGAAAGTCATTATGAAAATGCTTGTTCATTTACAGCTATTCTTCTTGAGCCATCCATGAACATAACTGAAAGCTTTTTATGCCTTAAAGTTTAAAAATCATTATTATGCTTCTGTGATATTGATTTATTAATGTCCATTAAACACTGCTTTACAAAAAATGCTTTAGAGAAAAAGACAAAAAGATACCAAATCCTTGTTATGAGACATAAGTCAATTGGTATGTTCTTAAGTTGAACCTGACATTTTTCAGATGCATAAGAGAAGAACAGCCTTAAAAACATAACTTTGTTTCTTATTGTGGAGTTACTCTTCCAGTGCTATTTTCACCTATTTTGTTTTCAATGTGATATAGAAATGTTGCTTTAAAAACATTTGGACAAAATTGTAACTCAGTCAAAATGTGCTGACCCTTTCTCTTCAGTGCCTTCCTTTCAAACAGTAAATGAAGTTAAGCTGATGCTAATCTTGAGAGCAAAACAACACAAAGTAGAAAGCATCTAAGTTCTTAAATGAGCTTTTGAAGCTTAAGTTCATCACTTAACATCGTGTAACCTTGGACAAGATATTTGATCCCTAGTTGTCTTCATTATTTGGAATAAATATATTAATATCACAAAACCGTTGAAGGGCATAGAAATAATAGTATAAGTAAGTTATTCTACAGGGATTTATGCATGATGTGTATTAAAAAAGTGATACACATTGCTGTGTTGATGAAGAAGATATATTTAAAGTTGATAATAAAAAATTAGTGAAGACTTATAAACTTCTGGCAGGCACCTAGAATTAAGGAAAGTAACTTTTACATGTTGAGATAAAATATAATCACACAATCATGGCCTATTCTTACAAATGAGGAAATAATACAAGATAAATGGATGACCCCAAAACAAAAATTTAATGAAATGTCTGTTTACATTTTCAAATTGGATAGATTTGATATGATGCTCAACATCATTTGACATTAGGAAAATGTAAAATAAAATTACAATGATATACTACTACATACTCACTAGAATGGGTAAAATTAAAAAGATTGACCAGATGTCTATCAACAGGTGAATGGATAGACCTATTGTGATTCATCTATACTATACAATACTCACCGTCAGTAAGAAGGAATGAACCACTTACACATGAGACAGCACATACGAATCTCAAAATAATAATGCTGAGTGTGGAAGCCAGACAAAAGAGTATATACTATATAATTATATTTATGTAAAATTCTAGAAAATGCAAACTTTAACCTAGAATAACAGAAAATGGATTGGTGGTTGTCTGGGGGTGATTGCCTGAGTGGAGGTTGGGGAGGGAGTCACAAAGGACCACAAGGATTCCTTTGTGGTGATAGATATAATCATTAGCATGGTTATAAAGATGATTTCATGGGTCATATGCTTATAAAATTTCACACTTTAAAGGTGTATTATTATATGTCAATTATACCTCAATAAAACTATAATAAAGAAAAAAATACATACACATCCCAAAAACTCATTTGCAATAACCCTGATGAAGAAGAAAACGTATGGGCATGTGACTAGTCAGGGAGGAGCCGAATCAATTCATACTTACAAACAAATATAAGTAATTTCGGTAGGAGTACATATTATAGAGAAATAGCAAACAGTAGCATAAAAGCAAAAATGTTGCTTGGTATCATAAATCTCAGAATTAGCTGAGGGCTAAGCATATTGGTAAGGTCAAGAAGAATACTTTCTTTTTTAATAATTCCTATTTTTCTGACCACACAGAAAAAAAATGCTCATTTTCAAAGAATAAGAAAATGCAAGCAACTATCAGTTGTCTAAGGCTATATGCACATACAAGACATATTGTAGTAATCTATATTTTATGTAGACCATGAATATATTTTCTATAAGTAAAATCAATCCTAAATTATTTTTAATAATTGTGCAGTGCTACACACTATTATTGTACCATTTTCCTTGTTGTCTTTGCAGATATTAGATGACCCCCCCTTGATTTAAAATATGCTTCCATGAACATTCTGGTACATAAATCCTATCATGTTTAATTTGTACATACATATTTTCAATAAGTAAGTATATACACCCTTAATAAATGCCACCATCATCTTTGCCTGACTGTTCTCTACTCTTGGCTCCACTTCTGCCTCTGGCCACCATGATTCATATTACTTGGCAGCCAGACTGATCTTTTAAGTACATAAATCAGATCATATCATTTGCAGGTTAAACCCAAAGTGCTCTCAGTGTAACTAGAGTAAAATACAAACGTCTTTCTGTGACCTAAAATACCCTGTGTGATCTAATTTCACTTTACTTCTCTAATCTTATTTCTTTCCATTCTCCTCCTCTCCTCTCCCTCCTTTTTTTTTATTTCTCTGCAGCAAGTCAGACTTTCTTTCTGTTATTTTTGCAAGAACAGAAAGAATGCCAGCTCATTTCACTCTCAAGACTTTGTACATGCTTTTACTTGTGCTTAGGAAACTCTTCCTTCAGATCTTTTCATAGTTTTATCCTTATCATCATTTGGGTCTCAAGTCAAATATCCATCTCACTCCCTTCCCTAAACACTGCTGCAACTCTAGCATATCACTCATTTTTATCTTTATCAAAGCACTTATCAAGGTGAACTTGCCTATGTGTTTAGGCCTTAACTCATGCTCTCCCGTCCCCCACACCTGCTTCCCCGCTGTCATTTAAGTTCCTAAGGTCAAGGATTTAGTCTGTTTTTTTCACTCCTGTTATTCCAGCATTTAGACAAGTGCTTGACGAACAGTAAGTTCCCAGAAAATACTGTTCAGTTTTTCAACAAGCATTAACAAATCTGTACTTTTTAAGGGTTTTTTTTTTAAATGAGTATCATAGTTAAATAACAGTTTTGTATAAGTCGCCTAGTCAAGATATAGAAACATCATCAGCCAAACAGATTTTTGATTTAAAAAAATGATAAACTGGGTCTAAGAGAACTACAAAGACAAAAAAGAGACACTAAACTATCACAGAAGGAAGAAGCTACCACCTCTATGACTGGGGAGCAAAGAAACCAGGTAGGAATTACTAAATTGTAGAAGATTGAAGGAGGAATCCTATGGATCTGAGACTTAGATCTCTGAGGAAGGGGGTGACGCTCAGCTCCTGCTCCCTACGCGATGCCACAAAATGACTTCTACGAATGTGGAAAGACTGCAAGCCGGAATCAGCTGCTGCTGCTAGAATCAACTCTGATGCTGCAAGAGTGAAGAAGTGTTGTCCTGGTGATTCTGCCAGGAATAGGAAGCAAACAGAAGTAGCATGTCCTTCTTCCACCTACAGCCGCCTTCTATGCACTGCTGTTGGAAGAACCTAACAGGAACCAGATATCAAAGGAGAAATGCGGTTTGCAAAGTTCCAGCGCCAGCCTCACAAAGCAGAGCACACAAGTGTCAATTTGAAGATGAGATCAATAGCTTAATAACCAGAATATTCCCTAATCCAAATATGTTTTAACTTACATTTCATTTGGGAAGTTCTTAGAATTTTCTTAATGAATTTTAAAACATTAACATCATTTTAAATACTTAATATATTTTAAATTTATTTTGTTAAAAGTTTGAAGTTATGTTCTGTTTAAACATTTTTTCTACAGTTAGCCATCTGTCCTATCACCACTTATTGAATAATTCTGTCTCTCCTCACTATTTAAAATTGTATCTTTATCAAACACTAAATTAAAATGAAGGCAGAGGGAGAGAGAGTGAGTTTGGGTTAAGTTTTCTTCTTCCCTGTTCTGTTTTCTGATATCCTGAAACCTTATTTTCTTTCAATATTTCTGTGTCACTAAATGACACTATTCTAGCTAAAAACTTGGATGTCATCTCTGACCACACCCTTTGTGCTTTCCTTTCTTGTCTTTGTTTCTTTTTTTTTCATTCCAGCGTATTACGGGGGTACAAATGTTTTTGTCTTTGTTTCTAATATCCCCGAATCCTTAGCTCATCTTTAATTTGTTCTCTCACTGCAGCTGGGGTAATTTCTACAAAATACAAATGGGATCATGTTATTTTTCACTTACAACGTTACAATGGCCTCTTCTCACTCTTAAGGACACATTTTAACATGTCTGACCGGGACTGATATCGTCTGTCCTGTACTCACTCTCATAGTTTCACATTGCACTGTACTTCCTTTTGTTTATGGTATTTTAACTATACAACATGTTTTCACTTACACATGCTTGTTTTCCACCACAACCAGATTCTTTAACAATTTATTTCCTCTGCCTGAAAAGCTCTACGCACTCCCACCCTAGGAACCTCTTCAACTCACTTTGGATCTTGGGTATATTGCCTCTTTCTCAAGGTGGTTTCCATGATCTTCCTGACGTGACTGCGCTCTTCTTCTATATAATAACTCTCAGAGTCCACGTTACTAATCTCTCTCTGCCACTCAACACTAAGTTCTGTGCAGGCAATGTTGTGGCTCACACATTTTATCAGTGGGGTACCTGCCATGTAATGATAACTCAATAAATATGTGCTCAATGAATTAACAGACAGATACCATCTATTATTAGGTGTGCGTGTGTGTGTATCTCCAATTATTTGTCCACTTTATTTACCTTCTAAGAAACATTTATAATACACATTTTATGTTCTGCACATTTTATTTCATTTATTAATACACACTTTATATTTTCTGTTGCTATTTTAAGTGCAATTATTTCCATTTTATTTTCAAATGAGTTGTGATTTTTTGGATTCTAACAGTATTTTAAATGAACTTCCTTGTAGAGAGAAATTTTTTAAAACTATAATCACTTTTGCAAATAATAGTGATAATTTCCCTCTTTCTTTCAAATATCTGTTTCTCTTAATAAGTTTTTGTTGATTATTGTCTAGAGCTTTCAGAAAAACAAAGATGTAATGATAGGAGTAATTATGGGCATTCTTATAGTTTTAAATATATTTTTCAATAAAATAGAGAAAGATTATGCTATACTAATAAGTGGTAAAAAAGAAATGGAACTGTTAAATTTCACTTTTATACTTACCATGTCAAAAATACTGCCCTACCTGGAATGCTACCATTTTATGCCCAGACTATGTAACACATTTTTCCTCATATTCATAAATTTCTCCTCCTTTTTATGCATAATACACTTAGTTTAGTTTATTGTTATCTACTCCGTGTTTTAGCAAGTTCCAGGATAATAAACAGCACTCTGGAATGAGACTGCTTGGATTTGAATCCTTGATCCACTTTTTACTAGTTTTATGACCTGGACAAGTCATTTAATTTCTCTGTGACTCATTTCCTCGTCTATAAAATTGTATAAGAATAAAATGAGTTAGTATGCAGAAAATATTTTAAAATCTTGTAGATACACAGGGCTATTATTTAGGATTTTAAAATCATACAATCAAATACAGAATTATAGAAGGTTGGATATAAAATTATGATACAAGGAAGTCATCATTTTTCTCATTTAAAATTAAAAATGTACCTATTAGGTATCAAATAAATACTTTTATATAGTTAGTACTGCTTTAATATATCTTAATGGGATTATAAATGAAAAAGCTACATGAAAAGCATATATTGTAGTACAACTTCTGCTTATCTTATCAAAGGACAGTTGTAGGTCAATGAACATTGCAAATGGTTGTGCTTCACTCTTAGCAGCTCAACTACAAGAACAAGGCTTAACATTTATCAATCAGTGAGAATTTTGGGAGCAAGTTGAAAAGATATGTCCCTTTAATTTTCATAAAAGATTAACCACTGCAGGGAAACATGAAAAAAATCAAGATGTAATAGGTGAGAGCAACCATACTAAATGCACTCTCATCTTAAGAGATAATCTTGAGTATGTACAATATCAATCAAATCCAATCAAGATGACCAGAGTATCCTCACAGGGAAAAAATAATCATTAAGCTTAGAAAATGTTATAGCCTAATCATTGTATGTTACCCCTCATGAAATTTTCTGATTACAATTCAGCCCTTGCACATTTATACCAGGCTAGGATTCCAAGAATGATGAATATGAGTATTCCATTTCCTTGAAAAGCAATGACATAATCCTCATAATAAAGCTAATATATTGACTATTGGCTTAAATCTAAGTCATTCATGTGTTTTTCATTGGGAATTGGCCTATAAGGCTGGCTGATTAATATATATATATATATATATATATATATATACACACACACACTACTGATTTGAAAATTAAAGAAGGCAAGTCAAATTTTATAATAACTATTGGGGTAAACCTAAGAAAAATCACTAGGCTTGAACATATTAAACCAATACTAAATTTTCTGTATATTTGTTTATGAGGATATTCATTTATAACCAGCTTTACATAATCTCTACACTATATCAAGATATGCCTTGCTATTCCTGATATTGATAAGCGAATTCTACCAATAAGGAAGGATCTTCCTTTCTTGAAAGTCTCAGAAGTGCATTTCTCAGGATTAAAAGGTTTGGTAATATTAGTGAGGGTTTTAGTGTGTTATGGATAGCATGAAAGGTGCTATCTAAGAAACACATAACCAGAATTTTGAAAAAGGAGTTATATTAGAACATTTTATGAAAAAATCTTATTTTATCTTCTTTTCTCCTATAGGAAGTCATTACCTACAAGGGTAGTTTGATCCATTACAGAAAATGATTATTAGTTGGAAAAAAAAAGTTACAGGGAATTTTAAATCCTAGAAAATTATAGATCTAACAGGTTAAACAGTCAAAATTTTGGAAAGTTTGAAATACACAATTTATGAACTGATCTAATATATATTGTAAATAGCACTGTTGTGCCACCCAGAATACCTTGAGAATAAACATTCTTTCAAAGATACATGGAACATTTGCAGACAATTATTGCTTCTAGGTTGCAAAGAAAATGTCACCAAATTATAAAATGTCAATTCCATGTAGAAGAACATTCCTTGACCACAATATACAATTTGTAATTCAATAATAAATATAAAGTCTGAAACCTATAGATCTAAAACATAAAAATGGATATTTTGAAGAGTGAATGAGTAAAATACTTCATTAATTTCTATAAACTAATTATGATTGAATAGCAGGAAGACATGAAATTCAATGAAGTTAAATAAGAGCTCAAAGGGAAATAGATATTTTTAAATGTGTCTTGAAAATAGATAATATTAAAAATTAATAAGAATCTTCTTAAACATGGTGAAAAACAATATTACCAATCCAAAATATTAGAGAAGAGAAATGAACAAAAATTAAAAAAATTAGTCAAAGATAAAACAAGTACCCATATAGACAATAACCAAAACCAAATGCTGAATATTTTTCAAAAAATCTTAGTAGAAGAAAACATTAATGATTATTTAACTGATTAACAATTAACAAATATAAAAGCAATGTAGGAAATCACAAAATATACTTCACAAGCTTGAACTATACTCAACCTGAAAATCTTGCGATTTCAAATATTATAAGCTTTAAATACAGGTAAGGAACGTGGAAAATATTTGGCATATATGAAAGAGACAAAAGCAATTCTTAGACAAAGACATAAACTTAAAAAATGAATTAAGGACATAAAGTTGTTCACAAAAAAGAATATAAAGATAAAGTTTTAAAAAACAGTTTAAATTAAAAAATTACAATAATACATGAGATTTTTGCATATGCGATAGGCAAAATATATTTGAAAATAGAAATAAATGGTGAAAGCTTTCCAGCCCTTTTGAGTGGTCTTCAGCTCCCTCCGGCACCCCTATCAACCGTAGGTTAGGTTTTTTTTTTACATAATCCCATACTTCTTGTAAACTTTGGTCTTGTCTCTTGTTTCTGTGTTCCCTTTCTTCCTCTGCTTTGTTGAGGGCATAGACATAGTCTTCAAGTTCTGAAACTATTTCCTCAGCATGGTCCATCCTGTTCTTAAGACTTTCCATTGAGTTTTGGAGCTCTCTGAATATTTCCTTCATTTCCAGGATTTCTGTTTGATTCTTCTTTATCAATTCAATTTCTTTGGAGAATTTTTCATTCATTTCCTGTAT
>CAUYRT010063806.1:0-112468 GCA_963574885.1 Lepilemur ruficaudatus | reverse complement strand
AAACCAGCCTGAGCAAGAGCGAGACCTCGTCTCTACTATAAATAGAAAGAAATTAATTAGCCAAGTAAAAATATATAGAAAAAATTAGCCGGGCATGGTGGCACATGCCTGTGGTCCTAGCTACTTGGGAGGCTGAGGCAGAAGGATTGCTTGAGCCCAGGAGTTTGAGGTTGCTATGAGCTAGGCTGATGCCACGGCACTCACTCTAGCCCGGGCAACAGAGTGAGACTCTGTCTCAAAAAAATAAATAAATAAATAAAAATAAAAATAGAAAGAAATTAGTCGGACAACTAAAAATATATAGAAAAAATTAGCTGGGCATGGTGACACATGCCTGTAGTGCCAGTTACTTGGGAGGCTGAGGCAGGAAGATCGCTTGAGCTCAGGAGTTTGAGTTTGCTGTGAGCTAGGTTGACGCCACGGCACTCCAGCTGGGGAAACAGAGTGAGACTCTGTCTCAAAAAAAAAAGAAAGAAAAAAGAAATACTCAAAATGAGTAAATGAACAAAGGACAGACTTCCATTAATTCATTCAAATTTTATCAACATCTATTGAATGCTTGGCCCTATGCTAGCACGTGGGCTCCATAAAAAGAAAAGAGCCCTGCCTTCAATAAGCTTACATATTAGTGATGAAACAGAAATATAATGAGATAATTACAACATAATATGACAACAGGAGCTCCCAGAAGATGAAGCACTTATGTCTCTTGCTCTATAAAGGAAGAAAAGACAGAACTCTCTGGAAGAAGAGCTGTACATCAGGCCAGTAAGATGCATGTCAGACATAGGCCAGGCAGGTCAGACATAGGCCAGGGAGAAGGAACAGCATACACAAAGGTACAGAGGTAGAGATTATGGCATCAGGCCAGCTCTGCTTTCCTCTCAAAACTCATCTTGACCCATTTGTACCTTGACTGACCAGCCTCCAGCCACTGACCTTTTATCAACTGCTTAAAAGAGCCAAACTCTCTTGCTCCTCAGATCTTTGCACATTAGGTTTCTTCTATCTGAAACTCCCTTTCCCCACCCTTACACCTTGCCTAACTCACTCCTACTCCTCTCTCAAGTCTCAAACATCACTTTTTTAGAGAGGCCTCTAAATTAGTTGCCTCTGATGTTTTCTCTCATAATATCCTGTTCATAGGACTTTTCAAAATTTGTTATTATGCATATTATAAATTTGTGTGACCGTTTTTTGGTTTATTTTGGTTTTTCTTTATAAGAGACGGGGTCTTGCTCTGTCACCCAGGCTAGAGTGCAGTGGCCCAATCATAGCTCACTGCAGCCTTGAACTCTTGGGCTCACGCAATCCTCCTGCCTCAGCCTCCCAAGTAGCTGGAACTACAGCCATACACCACCATGCCCAGCTAAAGTTTTTTCAATACCTGTGTATCCCACTACACTCAAAGTTCCATGACAGCAGAGGTCCTGTCTGCTTTGTTCCCCTCTGTACATCCAGCTCCCAGCATACGGAGCCTGGCAAGGAGTGAACACTCAAAATCTTTATCGAATGCCAACATGTCCAGAACTACAAATACTTTCATTTTGATGGAAAAATCTGTGTGTGAATATTATCTTAGTATAGCAGGAGTGACAAAATATGATGCTGAACATGTACACAGGAGCCACACTGTGAAAGGCCTTATGAACTACACAAAGGAACCCTCTGGAGAATTCTGAAAAGGAGGGTGAGATAATATGTGTAGTGTTAAGCAGTCACTCTCGTGGCAGTGAGGAGTTGGAGTTGACAGAAAAAAAGAGGGTAAGAGACGGTAAGGTCTGATCTAAGGCAGTAGCAGCATGGATAGAGAGGAGGAGGGATGAGTTTGAGGACTATTCAGGAGTTACAATCAATGACTTGGTAATGGAATAAATAATATAGCAGGGAAAAAGAAAGAAGTCTAGAGTACACCAAGATTTCTGGCTTAGATTTTTAGGTAGAAGGTGGGGGTTGTTCAACTAAGGCAGGTAAATAAGTAGAAGAAAAACAGCAGCTGGCAGGAAAGATAAAAGGTTAGTTTTGTACATGTTGAGTCTGAGATGCCTGAAGAGGTAAAGAAATCTAGGAAATAATGTGGCAAAGATGTCTGCAGCTCAGAACAGAGATCTGGACTGGAAAAAACAGATGTAGCTACTATCAGTGGGTAAAGAGTAGCTGAAAACATGGGTGCAGATGGGACAACTGGAGTGTCCAAAATGATAAGAGGGAACTAAAAAAAAAAAAAAAAAGAGGTACAAGAATAAAAAGGAAAGGATGAAAAATTAAAGAGATGTCAGCAGAGGGGAACTGGCAGGCAGGTTTTGCCTCTATGAACTACTTCCACTTAAAAAACCAAGCCCCAGGCCGGGCTCGGTGGCTCACGCCTGTAATCCTAGCACTCTGGGAGGCTGAGGCGGGAGGATCGCTCAAGGTCAGGAGTTCGAAACCAGCCTGAGCAAGAGTGAGACCCCGTCTCTACTAAAAACAGAAAGAAATTAATTGGCCAACTAAAAATGTATAGAAAAAATTAGCCGGGCATGGTGGTGCATGCCTGTAGTCTCAGCTACTCGGGAGGCTGAGGCAGAAGGATAGCCTGAGCCCAGGAGTTGGAGGTTGCTGTGAGCTAGGCTGACACCACGGCACTCTAGCCCGGGCAGCAGAGTGAGACTCTGTCTCAAAAAAAATAAATAAATAAAAAAATAAAAAAATAAAACCAAGCCCCACTCATCTGTCCCTACTTACACTGGATTCTGTGGGGGCCGACGAGGAGGCAAGCTTTCCAGGCCCTTCTCCCAAGCATTTACAGCCATGGCGATCTCCTCCTCAGACAGGATGGCCAGTTCCTCCTCCTGTGAAGATTGGATAGAATCTCTTAGCAGGAAAGGAGGGCCCACAAAGTAAAGAAAAACTCTCCTTGTTCTCCAACAACTGAAAAAATGCTCAAAGTCTGTCTCCTAGCCACCTCCCACTTCAGGCCCTGAGGCTCCGCCCTGTTCCAAACCTCAGGTTCATTGGTGACAGCTCTCCCATCAGGGGGGCTGGGCTGGGGCTGCTTTTGGAGGTAGGGCCGGAGAGCCAGGACACCCTGCTGTTTCAGCACAGTCTCTGCAGCTCGCTGACAGGGTTCCTGGGTACTCAGTGTCTGGAACCAGCTGTGCAGAGCACCCAGCTCCTCTGTGGGCATAGAAGAAAAGAGAAAATCAGCAAGCCTAAAGACCTGGATTGGGCAGGCAGTGGTAGACCTCCTCCCCTCCCTTGTGGGGTTTTTCTGGTTGCTTTCTCAGTTCCTTCAGCCATCTTCTGCTACAGTTGCACTGTCAAGCTGCATCTTGAAGTGGGTCCTCAATATTCTATTGCCCATTCTGTAACCCTTACACCAAGCTCCTGGGGTTGGAGTGATATACAGTTCTCACCAGGGAGGTAGGCTGGATCTTGGAGTAACGGGTATAGTGCTCCCCACAAAACAATGTCAGCTAGAGATTCTGTCTCCTTTGTTGGGGAAAGAAAAAAAAGCACAGATGAGACACTCAGTTTCTTCCCAATGGTAATAATAACTCATGTTTACTGAGCACTTACTAAGTGACAGCACTGTGCTAAGCACTTTACATTATCTCACTTAATCTTCACAATAACTCAGTGAGGTAGATACTGATATTACCCCCCATTTCACAGATAAAAAAACTGAAGATTAGAGTTTAAGTGATTTGCCAACACTGCTAATAAGTAGCAGTGTTGGGGTTTGAACACTCTGAATACAGTCTTCCCTCTTTTTTTTTGAGACAGAGTCTCATTCTGTTGCCTGGGCTAGAGTGCCATGGCATCAGCCTAGTTCAGAGCAACCTCAAACTCCTGGGCTCAAGCAATCCTACTGTCTCAGCCTACCAAGTAGCTGGGACTACAGGTATGCATCACCATGCCTGGCTAATTTTTTCTATATATTTTTTGTTGTCCAGCTAATTTCTTTCTTTTTTTTTTAGTAGAGATGGGGTCTCGCTCTTGCTCAGACTGGTCTCAAACTCCTGACCTTAACCAATCCTCCCGCCTCAGCCTCCCAGAGTGCTAGGATTACAGGCATGAGTCACCATGCCCGGCCAGTCTTCCCTCTTAATCCTTATACTATAAGCCTTCCCCAAATCTCATCTCAAGGCCCAACTCACCCCAGCCAGGAAAGGACAGTTCTGACGACTCAAGCTGCGGTCAATGTGAGTCAGAGCCCTCCGGACTGGGCCAAGAACATCTTCCCCCTTCTTGCCTTGGACCACTAAATAGTACAGGGCAGCAGATAAAGCTGGCTAAAATGCAGGGGACATTGGTCAGGATGGCCATGCCGAGGAAGGGCCTGCCTGCCATCCCCCATGCCTTAGTCCCACCTGTAGCTCTGTCGCTTCCCATTCCAGCCACTGATTGGTGAGGTCATCTTGCTCCCAGCCAGATAATAGAAAGAAATATCTACCCAGGAAGACATCAACAGAAAGTGGAATTAGAGGGGCCCATTTATTTAGCCCATTTCTCACCCCACAGTGAAATGGTGGTTGTAAATAAGGCCATACAAAGGACAGTGAGGCCTGATTTGATTCAGCTACCTCCCTGCACCAAGGACCAATACTAACCGGCAGATTGAACTAGTTGAGAAGAGGTAGTTGCCACTATCCAGTTGCAAGACAGGAACCTTAGGCTGGGTCAGGAACGGGACCGTACACTCTGATGCAGGAGAGGAAAATGGGTGAAAAGTAGGGAAAAGAAAAGAAATGCTTTGTCAACTTAGGACAACCTTGCATTATTCAGGGAAAATGGGAAAGGGAAAGATACGCAATCTCAAGCCGAAAGTTCCAGGATAGGACCACTGAAAGCGGGTAGGTCCAGAATGAACTGGAAAGGCCAGCAAGTATTCAGCTGAGACTGCCAGCTGGAAACAGATAGGGACTGCAGAGAGGAGGTGGTGGTATTGGGATAGTGCTGCAGCCAAGAACTGAAACAACTGAAAAACTAGGATATCATGAGAATTATCTGAGGTCTCAGTGGGAGAACAAAACTAAGAGATATGGAAGGACTGACAACAGACTCTCTTAAGAGTTACCCAAACAACTAACCGGGAATGAGAAGAGGTAAACAGAAGGCAGCGTCTGTCTGTCTGTCTGTCTGTCTTAGTAGGAAAGAAAAGGATTTCCTAAGAACAACCAAAGGTTGTCACATAAGTGACTAGAGAGTGGAAGGGGTTGTCTAAAAGGTGCAAGGGAAGTCTGGGAAGGGAAGAGCGGCTTACTGGGGGGAGGCGGGTCCCGTAAGACGTAAGAGGGGAGGCTAGAGATGAGGGAAGGATATTTTATTGAGGGTAATTAAGGGAAGTGAACGATATGACAGGAGGGAAAAGGGGATGGGGTGATCAAGGATAATGGGGGAAGAGGTCGATGGGAGGTGCGTGGTGAAGGCCGGGGGTTTGGCGAAGACAACTGCAGAGAGTGTCTGGGATGTTTCGGTCCCACCCCCCTCATCCACCGCCAACCAGCACCACCAGCCCGAGTACCTTCGGGGCCTACAGTGCTGATGAGCAGCTCTGCTCTGCCCCGGGCCCTCCCGGCCGCGGCCAGCACGGGCAGGTTTCCCGGGGCCCCCTCGCTCAGGAACAGTCTCATTCCGCTGTGAGTCCACGCTGATGCAACCGGAACCGGCCTCCCGCCTCAGAGCCGAGCGACCGACGCAAGGCACGCCGGGAAACGGAGTTCTGTGTTAGGCCACTGCCCTCGCACCGCTCCCGGAAAGAAGACTATTTTTCCCATCATGCAACACTAGGAAACAGGAAAAGACTACCATCGAGACGGAGAGGTTGTAGGTGCGGTGCTAGAACGGCACGTTCTTTGGTGGGTGGGTCACAGGCGTTTAGGTTTAAGGGCCCTGTGCACTTTTATCTTTTATACGCAGCTGGCGGGCGGTGACTGAAGCTGCTACCTCGTCCTGTCCTTTTTGAGGATAAAGTGGCGATGTCGTGACAGCGGCTACTCGCAATAACTAATTCCCGATTCAAGTTCTTAAGGATCAGAGTTTTAGAATCGGGAGTTACGATGAGCTTACTTTTAGTAACAAACTGGAAATTAGTGTAGATATCCATCCCATCCACAAAAAAGAATGTGGCTAAATAAATACTGATTTAACACCAGCCTGCAGCTCGTATGCAGCTAGACAATCTCATCAAACAGGGAGGAGGACATCTGTAAAGAAAAGATCAAATTGAGGGGAAGGGGGGCCGGGTGCGGTGGCTCACGCCTGTAATCCTAGCACTCTGGGAGGCCAAGGCGGGCGGATCGCTCAAGGTCAGGAGTTCGAAACCAGCCTGAGCAAGAGCGAGACCCCGTCTCTACTTAAAATAGAAAGAAATTAATTGGCCAACTAAAATATATAGAAAAAATTAGCCGGGCATGGTGGTGCATGCCTTTAGTCCCAGCTACTCGGGAGGCTGAGGCAGTAGGATCGCTTGAGCCCAGGAGTTTGAGGTTGCTGTGAGCTAGACTGATGCCACGGCACTCACTCTAGCCCAGGCAGCAGAGTGACACTCTGTCTCAAAAAAAAAAAAACTGAATATTTTCATTTTGACAAGAAAGGAGTCGTTCCTTTTCTCCATTAACAGAGCAAAACAAAAGCTTTTCAAATCCATACGAGGTTAAATTCACTGACTTCTGAAATAAAAATGAAATCTCATCTCATTTCCTTGATGCCCACATTCCTGCCAACACACCACTTGCACACCTGGACACAGCTGTCACTGGAGCTTAAGGAAAGCTTTTCCAACCTCTTATCTCAGTGATTCTCCAAGCTACAGAGTAAGAAGGGCAGAGAAGGGATTATTTACATTTCACATCTGAGGTTCACAGACACCAAGTTATTTCTGGCCACAGTTGACATGAACAACTAAAAGCAGCAACCATGCCCTCTGGTTTGAAGAGACCTGACTACACCCGCCTGCTGGGGAAAACTCCAACTCCATCCTGGTCCCACCACTGCCAAATCTCACCTGGGCCTCTACACTGTTTCGCCCAAGTCACACCTGAAGGACAATCTTGGCGGCTCAAAGAACCCCAGAGAAGGTCAGCTACGGTCATCTAGCCAACTTTGACTGAGCAACCTGAGGACATGCCTTGGAGGGAGAGCCGCCCTCCCCAGTCACAGCTGCTGTGACTTATGTCTGCACTGCTGAGCTCCCACCGCAAGGCAGGGACCATTCTGGGAAGCCCCTTCACCTTGACAGTGAGGATGGGCTCAGCTTCCGGCTCTGTCACTTAATGGCTGTGTGGACTCGTGCAAGTGACTTTACCCCTCCTCAATGCAGCTTCTTCATTGTAAAATGAGACTGCGGAGAGCAGAAACTTCCCTGGTGTGTTGTTAGGTATAAATAACACATGTAAACACGTGAGCCAGCGTCTGCATGTCGCAGGTTCCCGTGGCAAATTCTCACGGAATGTTTGCTATTACTATTGTGTCTATGTAATACTCCCTGTACTGCCCCGGCCATCACCCAGGGGTATCGTAGTGCCTGGCATAGAGTAAGTGCTAAATAGTCACTAAGTTAGTGCACGCACAATGTACCCAACTCACTGCAGACCATGAAGGAAGTGCCTTGCCCTGGCTTAGGGCTGGCTCCACTTTGAGGGAGATAGTTGCCCCATCTAAACCTGCTCCTACACCTTCCTGGACTGCCCAGCAGAAGTCTTTGTGTGGCCTACTAGGGACAGAACAGCACAGTCAGGAGGAGGAGGAGGGCCACACTCCCCACTTCACTGTGAAGACCAGGAGGAGATGCCTGTGGGTCAGTGGAGGATGGGCAGCATTTGCCATTCATCTCACCAGAGAAACTGCTCCTTGGGAGGAACAACTCTAACCCATTCACCCCTAAAAGTCGTGCTGAGAAAGTTGGACCCTTTTTCCCCAGTGCGTGTGCTGAGGCCACAGGAACGTAGATCATTTCTAAGTAGATTTATGAATCAAAGTTTCAAAATATTTAAAGTGTGGCATCTATAATTGAGATAAAGTGTTTGATTTATTTACCCAGAAGACTAATAACACTATGCTGATAATTCACCATTGTTTTCATATTAGAAAGTAATATTAAGTTAATTAAGAGACGCTGGGAGACTGAAAAACCAGACACCACCCAACTGCAGCCCTGCAGTGGAAACGAATGAACCAGTCGACGCGGGCAGAACTGAGTCTCCACAGACCCACGTTGAGCCGGGAACATCTAAGAAGCCACCATCACAGGCTTGACCTGGTCTTGAAGGTCAAAACTCACTTTTGTCCATTACTTGACACCTCCCAGTGTCTGGAGAGAGGGTTCTGCCACCATCTCCCGAGCACAGGGTCCACACAGCTGCTACCAGCAATCCCGCTCCCGGGGAAGCCGGTGGCTCCAGAAGCAGTTACTAGAGGATTCTGTTTGGTCAGATGGCAGGGGCTAGTTAATAATCTCTACTGTTCTTTTTAAAGTAAATTTTTATTTATTTATTGCCTTTTTAAAGTAACTTCTTATTTATTTATTGCCTTCCGCAAAAGAACTTACAGCAGCAAGTATACAAAAATTCAAAGTAGGTGAGAAAGGGAATACTGCATGGCTGTTTAAAAGAAGGCAGACTCGCACGTAAGGACAGGGAAGAACATCCAGGATCCGTTATACAACAGCAGCATGAATACCATGATCCCCTTGAGGTCTAAAGAGATGCCAGTCTCTTCATGAGCCAGTCTGGAGGACAGGCACTCAAAGGAAAGAAAGATCCAGAGAGACTTTCTAACTCGACTTTTAGGTGTCTCTGATTCATTTGAGCTTTACCCATTGAGTGTCTCTTACTTTAGAATCAGCTGAAACTCTTAAATATCTAGGAACTAAGGTGAAAAGAAAAACAAATTAACAAGGAAAATAAAATGAAACTGAAATAAGACCATTATAAAGATGTGTCCTATGAAGTCCTATTTTTATTAATGTCTCTGAGATTTTTAACAATTAATGTAAAAGAAGGAACTCACAGCAGTGACACAAGTCACCCTAGCTCTTGAATGAAAATGTTTCTCAGCACAAGAAAGAAATATTTCTCCAGAGGAACTGCACAGAGAAAAGACTCAGCTGACATCAGGAATTGGGTGCCAATTACAGGAAGCAGAATAATATCTCCCTGTCTTCATGAGATTTCTACTGTGATAGAGGAGAGAGGACTGTTTAAATGGGATACACAGAAAATTCATTTAGTGGTTTGCACCAAACAAGTTATGAAAAATGAAATAAAAACAGAAGGGAAAATATCAGAACACACAGGAAATACCAGAATGTAGTAACAATATATTGTTATCAAACTCATATTTCAGATGGCACACACATATATGTTTGGGAGTTACAAGGCAAAATATATTTATTACTGTTGGCCAAGGTAAAAAAAAAATTCGAAAAACAGCTCCAGAAGCCAATAATCCTTAGCCATCACCAGACAGCAGTGGGGACAAATACCAAGTCTCTTATTTCACGCTTGCCCGTGCACACTCTCCCCCAAACCCCATCAAAAGGTACTTAGAGAGCCTCAAACTACTGGAGCCAGGCACCCAAGAAGCAAGTCCAATGGTCAGGAAGAGCCAACCCAGGAAGTGACAGGGATGGAGGTAAATTTCCCATGCTGGTTTCTAGAGCAAAAACTCCAGGTAAAGAAACAGACTGGGCAGAGCTGGGCAGCAGGAGACCAAGCAGGGCTATCCTGGGAGTCAGGTATCTCTATGGCTACACCTGGAGAGGGCAGAGAGTGGACCAGGTGAGACTCAGGCAGAGTTTAGGTGGGAAGAAGAATGCACACTCCTGCAATGAGGCACTGATGGCAGAAGGCAGGGTGGGGTGGGGACAGCACCAAACTGAAGGCTTTCACTCACAAGCCAGAGTGCCCGAGCAGCAGGCACTCTAGAGACCCAACACCACTGTCTTCTAGGAGCTGGAGAGACAAGCATGGGCAGGGAAGGGGCAGCACCCGCACAGGAGCACCTGGAGGCAGGAAAAGAGCATCAACACCTGGGAGCTGGGCACAGGAGGGAAGGTGCCCAGCAGACCATCTAGCTCACATCCTGCCCATCTTCTCTGCTCCCCTTCAAGTCCAGATGGGGAGTGACTCATTTAACAAAACAAAAACACCTGACCGGGATGCAGGGGTGAACCCACACCCCCTGGGCCCTAACCTGGGGCAGGAGGTCTGAGAGAAGAGAGGCAGGGCAGGGCTGCGGGGCCCCACCCAGGACTGGAGTCTACAGGCCCAGGAGGGTCCATAGAAGCTGCGTGTCATGTGTGTCCTCCGGCAGGCAAGGGGCACACAGACACCTCTTAGCCGGGAACAGGGCTGTCCACATAAAGGGCAACTGTCACTCACAAGGTGAAATGAAGTGGGGGCTACTCTTATCTCGCTTGTTTGTGGAAAAGGTGACAAAAAAGCCCTTTTGTCCCAGCTAGGACCAAAGCCCTCTGCAGCCTGGGTAAGCTCTACAGAGCCTGAGGCTGTAGTTTTTAAAGTGTGTTTTTGTGTTTTCAATCACTGAATGAGAGGAATTCTTCCCTCCCTCGCCTTTTTCTGCTTTCTTCTTCCTTGAGACTGTGAAGACATCTCCCAAAAGAACAGTCTTTCAAGGAAGCACAAGACTGCTCACCCCCAGGCAGCCGCGTGGACAGTGAAGACCATGTCCACTTCCCCTTCTGTCCCTTTGCAGCCGTGCAGTCCTAGGCAAAGCCCTGAAATTCTGCAAGCAGCAGTTCCCTCCTCCTTTCCATGGCGACAACAGCACCAACTTCCCGGAATGAAGGCTTAATGCTGATGGCAGGAAATGCCTGGCACACGGTTTGCACCCAACCAAGTGGCTGCTGTCTCTGTGGTGGTTGTGAGTGTTACACAGAAGGGTCTCCAGGAGCTCTCGCATGGGGGTACCTCTTATCAATCAAAGGTTGATTGAAAGAAAGTTGATTGATAGAAAGTTGAGGAGTCATACTACTCAACTTCACTGTACATTGCCACAGTGCTAAGAACCAAGGGGGCATACCCACCCCCAGTTGTACCCTATGACAAAAAGTACTGAAGGCTCAGAAAACAGTGGAGAACAAACAAGCATGTTGAAGTTGCAACCACTGATGTCCTGCTTGGCTAGCCGAACGCTCAAAACCACATCCATCCTGTTAAATCAGGCATAGGCAGATGCCTTTTTAATGGTTTCATAATTACTGAGATCAATCATCATTTTAATAATGATTAGTGTTGGAAAAGGTGACAGGCTTAACCACAATTGCCTCAATTCAAAATTCACTGACACTCTGTGACCAGCTAAAATCACTACACTTGAGCTCTGTACTTCACACACGTACCTTCTGAGGGAATTGTGAAGTTACTCGATTTCTGTGCTTTGTACTTTAATGCCGTCTTTCCAGGTCAGCATACTTCACTTTCCAGAGTCGCCCCCCGACAGTTTAGTGCTCGGTCACTCATACCACTTTGAGACATCGGAACATGAAGAACCTACGAAGGCTTAAACAGCTAAATAGATGCTATTTTCTAAATGTCTGGGTTTATTATTTATAAAACATCCTAGTGAGTTAGGATAAAATGGAGCTAACACATATAAGTTTTCCTTTAATTACAGTAATGTTGGTGAATCAGACCTCAAATGTCTGGAAATTACTACGTTCTCCAACTTGTGATTCTGCTCAAATGCCAAACTTAAAAAAAAAAAAACACAAAAAAACCTCAAATCTAGAACTGTAACATCCAGTCTTGCATTTGTTACAGCCAAGACATATCAGAGTACAGAGAAAGACCAAGAGGTAGATAGATTAACCCCGATTACCCAGTAAACGGTAAATAGGTGGGTTCTGAAAAGCACCCCTGTGGGCCTACACTCTACTAGTTCCTATTGACTTTTGAACAACCAGACATCCATTAAACCAGGATGGGGCAAACTGAAATCTGGCTGGATGACCTCGTGGCTAGCAGTATGTCCTAAGCTGGGTAGCATAGTGAATATGGAGTCAGATAGTTTGGGTTCAAAATTCCCACTTGGTCCACCTATATAACCTTAGATAAGCACTTCACTCTTCTAAGCCTTGGTTTTCCAATAAGTGAAAAAGCATCATTGAAAGGAATAAATGGATACTGTGCGATGCCCAGTGCAGAGTATGCACACAATAAAAGGTTATCATACAGGCATACCTTGTTTTATCGAGCTTCACAGATAATGCATTTTTTACAAATTGAAGGTCTGTGGCAACCCTGTGTTGAACAAGTCTATTGGCGACATTTTTCCAAGACTATGTGCTTACTTCGTGTCTCTGTATCACATTTTGGTAATTCTCATGGTATTTCAAACTTTTTCATCATTATTATATCTATTATGGTAAACTGTGATCCGTGATCTTTGATGCTACTATTGTAATTACATGGGCCATGAACTATGCCCATGAAAGACTGTGAACTTAATTGATAAATGCTGTGTGTATTCTGACTGCTCCACTGACCAGCCATTCCCTGCTCCTGTCTCCCTCTCCTTTGTCCTCCCTATTCCCTGAGATATAATACTGAAATTAGGCCAATTAATAAGCTCACAATGGCCTGTCAGTATTCAAGTAAAAGGAAGAGTTGCACATTTCTCTTTAAATCTAGAGCTAGAAATGATTAAACTCAGTGAGGAAGGCATGTCAAAAAACCAAGATAAACTGAAAGCTAGGCCTCTTACACCTAACTGTTAGCCAAGTTGTGAATGCAAAGGAAAAGTTCTTGAAGGAAATTAAAAGTGCCATTCCAGTGAACACATGAATGATAAGAAAGCGAAACAGATAAGAAAGTGAGAGGTCTGGATAGAAGATCAAACCAGCCGCAGCAGTCCCTCAGGCCAAAGTCTAATCCAGAGCAAGCCCTAACTCTCTTCAATTCTGTAAAGGCTGAGAGAGGTGAGTGAGGAAGCCACAGGAGAACAGTTGGAAGCTAGCAGAGGTTGGTTCACGAGATTTAAGGAAAGAAGTCGTCTCCCTATCATAAAAGTACAAGGTGAAGCAGCAAGTGCTGATGGAGAAGCTGCAGCAAGTGATTCAAAAGATTTAGCTAAGATCTTAGCTACGCCACTGAAGGTGGCTACACTAAACAACAGATTTTTCAATGTACATGAAATAGGCTTCTATTGGAAGAAGATGTCATCTAGGACTTTTCTAGCTAGAGAGGAGAAATCAATGCCTGGCTTCAAAGCTTCAAAGGACAAACTGACTTTTGTTAGGGACTAATAAAGCTGGTGACTTTAAGTTGAAGCTAATGTTTCTTTACCATTCAGAAAATCCTAGGGCCCTTAAGAATTATGCTTAATCTACTCTGCCTGTGCCTTATAAATGGAAAAACAAAGCCTGGACGACAGCACGTCTGTTTACAGCATGGTTTACTGAATATTTTAAGCCCATTGTTGAGACCTACCACTCAGGAAAAAAGGTTCCTTTCAAAATGTTACTGCTCCCTGACAAAGCACCTGGTCTCCCAAGAGCTCTGATGGAGATGTACAAAGAAATTAATGTTGCTTTCATGCCTGCTAACACAACATCCATTCTGCAGCCATGAATCAAGGAGTAATTCTGACTTTGAAAAGCCTTGTTATTTAAGAAATACATTTCATAAGGCTCCAGCTGTGGAATCCAGATAGTGATTCCACTGATGGATTTGGACAAAGTAAATTGAAAACCTTCTGGAAAGAATTTACCATTCTAAATGCCATTAAGAACATTCATGATTCATGAGGAGAGGTCAAAATATCAACATTCACAGGAATTTGGAGGAAGCTGATTCCAACCCTTATGGATGACTTTGAGGAGTTCAGGACTTCAGTGAAGGAAGAAACTGCAGATTTGGTAGAAACAGCAAGAGAATTAGAATTAGAAGTGGAGCCTAAAGATATGACTGAATTGCTATAATCTCATGATAAAACTTGAATGGATGAGGAATTGCTTATTACGGATGAGCAAGTAAAGTGGTTTCTTAAGATGGAATCTACTCCTGGAAAAAATGCTGTGAACACTGTTTAAATGAAACAAAGGATTTAGAATATTACATACACTTAGCTGATAAAGCAGTGACAGGGTTTGACAAGACTGACTCCAATTTTGAAAGAAATTCTACCGTGGGTAAAATGCCATCAAGCGACATCACATGCTACAGAGAAATCTTTCATGAAAGGAAGAGTCAATCGATGTGGCAAACTTCACTGTTCTTTTATTTCAAGAAATTGCCGCAGCCACCCCCACCTTCAGCAACCACCCCCTTACCTAGTCAGCAGCCACCAACATCAAGGCAAGACCCTCCACCGGCAAGATTATGACTCTCTTAAGGCTCAGAGGATTATTTGCATTTTTTAGCAATAAAGTATTTTTTTTACTAATCAAAAGCAGGCTGGAGTAAGCAATAACGTATTTTTAACTAAGGCATGTATCTTTTTTGGACATAATGCCACAGCACACTTAATATACTACAGTATAGTGTAAACATAACTTTTATATGCACTGGGAAGCCAAAAAGTTCTTGTGACTTGCTTTATGACGGTATTTGCTTTCTTGCAGTGATCTGGAACCAAATCCGCGATATCTCCAAGGTATGCCTGTATTAGTCATCGGGGTACAGTAAGTACCGAGTGCCACCTTCTATGCACTTGGCATGCTGTGCCACCAACCTCCGTCCTCTCGGTGTGCCAGGGGAGGGGGAATGGTGTGTGGTGGCAGCAGCACTGCGTGCTGGGGGAGGAGAGGAGAGGAAGGAGGGGACGCGTGCGAGCTCGGGTTAGAAAGCGAGAGGGGAAGCACGTGAGCAAGACAGGCACGCACAGCGTCACACACGGGAAGGGGGGAGGGCATATGCCACTACTGGTGGCAATGCACGGCTGGTTAGAGTCCCCAGAAAATCGCCCCAGTGCCAAAATGCTGACTCCTCACCTTAGCCATGACTTCGCTAAGTCGTTAAGACTGCATTTTATTCTATGTTGGACACCACAGTTCCTGAGCATCCGCTGTGTGCAAGGGAAAGTGAGGGAAGGAAACAAGGATCTCTCAGGAGCCTACATAAATTCCCACAAATGCAATCACTGGGTCTTAAGAGAAGATGGAAGGCCAGCCTAGCCTTATGCCCTAGTTCACAATCAGCTGGAGAAGGTCTAAGTCGGTATGAAGGCAATCAGACAAGCAGAGCTACCTTCTTGCGCCAGATTACACCATCGGCGACAATTCAAAACTGGTATTAATACTTCCCACTACACAAGTTATGGCCTCTGGTCCACCACCCAGATTTTTGTAAATAAAGCTTTACTGCAACACAGCCACCTTCGTTCATTTACGCATTGCCTAAGGCTGCCTTTGCCCTAGAACAGCAGAGTTGAGCAGGTGTGACAGAAACTGCACGGCCCACAGAGCCTGAAGTATTTCCTATCTGGTTCTCTACAGAAAAGGTTTGCTGACCCTGCTCTGGACCCACAGTGCTCATGAAGATAGAATGCTCTTGACTTTCGCTTCTCTGTCAGAAAAAGGAAGGAGATTAGCTAGCCCTGCTCCTCCCTCTAAAATGAACGGTGTCATATTTTTGCTTCATAGCTAAGATATATGCAGAATACTAGCAAAAATCTTTCGCAAACACAAACATCCTTACAAACAGGCTCTGACAGTCTTTCCCTACTGATTCCTGTGAAAACATGCAGGCACTAAAATGGCAGTGACCACGGAGGCTTTTGAAAACACAAACACGCACATTCACATATGGCGCTTAGCTCGGTTTGGAGGGACACACTGCAATCCAGAATTGCAGGCACAAAAGAAACTGCTACTTAGAGATATTTTTTAAAAGACCTTGAAGGACCTGATTCCTCATTATTCCCAAAGCAGCTTTCAGATTTTACTCTGTATTTAACCAAAGTTCCTACAAGACTATAAAAAACCCATAGCCACTGTGAAAGTGAGTTAAAATAATAGTTTCTGCAAAATACTTTAAGTGCCATGGCATTCATCCTTTAGAACTGGGTTAGGGAGTACTATAATTTGGTCTGTCAGTACGGAGGCAAGCATACAGCAGACCCAGAATGGTATGTGTTGAGTCTCCAAGGTTTGGAGGATGGGGAAGTACAGTGGTCTTAAGTGAGACTTAACATCCATCCCTCTACAAGTCACCCTCAGACTTGGACAAACACCACCACCACAGAGAGAACACCAAAGGCACGGAAAGGCAGCCCCAAATAAAGGACACAGTTTCTGCATCTGACACTTGTACTTACGTGTGTATATAAGGTATGGCTGTGTGGCTTACAATAAAATTCTTCATTTTGTACATTAAAGGGAGCTGGGTGTTTCCTGTTACCCAGGTAATAAAGAAGACAGGGCTCCCTGCTGAAAACAAGAGTACTAAGTACCTCATTTTCTGAGAAACCAATGAATGGGACTGCACGTCTCCCCAGCCCAGGGCTCACTAAGCCAGACCTCTACTCTCAGCGACCCCCTTCCCACCTCCACAGCCACAGGCTAGGGAGGCTTGGAGAGGGGACAGTGAGCCAGTAGGTTGGCAGTCTTGTGGAGGAGGTTGGCAGGCTAAAGGGAGGCCCCCTTTCCTAGATCCAAGAAACAGGAACTCAAGAGAATCATAAAGATGGTCATGCTCAAAAGGAGAAACTGGCACCTCATCCCCAGGGGACTCTTGGCTTTCGCTACAGTCCTGAACTGCCACTCCACTGGCCTGAGCAGGGACGGTCATCATGCCACCCTTTGGCCTGGCAAGGACCCATGAGCTTCCTATGAGCCAAGCGGACCCACAAGGTGGCTAGGCTTGAGCGCTTTCTGGGATCTGGCCCAAGGAGACTGGCTGCCATGCAAGGTCACCGCAGCAACCAGAGGCTGTGTAGCAGGCCTGCGCAGAATCCACCCAGGCCCCACGGGGATCTGCACGTGGATGCCTGTCAGGTGGAGGGTGCCGCCACCAGGCCAGTTTTAGCTAGAGAAGCTATAAAAGCCAGCCAGAAAAAAAAAACAAAAAAAAAAAAACAGGTGCAGTTAGGTAAACAGGTATGTGTCCTTGCACCACCATCCCTCCTCGCAAAGGAGGAGTCAGAGGTAACAAGGAGCAGGGGGAGGGGAACAGACCTTGTTACAACTGGCAGGGCAGGGGCAGAGGGAGTCTTAAATCAGATGACAACACTGAGGTTTTGTTAACCGACAAGGACTGGGAAGAGACAGTCTGCCGAAGACACCACATAGACAGGGACAGGGTGATGCAACACAGCTCAAGTGGAAGCAAAGACTGGAAACAAAACCATTCCATGCTACAGCATGAGATTCCTCAATCAGTAAAATACAGATGGGTAAACTGAAGCTCAGAGACAGGGAAAAGCTTATCCAACATCACAAACCAATACAGCAGCTAAAGCTGAAACTAAAACTCCAGTCACCTGTCTCCTCCTTTCCCTGCACAATGACACCTGAGTGTGACTTTATTCATGTTTGACTCAAAAAAAAAAAAAAAAAGGGCAGAGGAATTGGCTCAGGGCCTTGGCTCAGGTTCCAGGTCTTCCCTTCTCAAGGGCTTTTCCTAAGAGCCTCCTCCGCTCTCTCCACGTCCCCGCGCAGCCTCTCCTCCCCCAACCCCACGGGGGGTGCGATGCCCTCTATCACCTGCCACACGTGCCCCACATCTCCCCCCATCTGGTAGGTCCTGCACAACCACATGGACATCTAGGTTGTCCCCCAAATACCTGGGCCCCAATAGAAGTTCTAAGCTATTTCCAGATAAGGATAACCAGGAAATGACCCCAGAGCAGACCTTTCTGGAACCTGGCCGTCAGCACCACCTTCTCATCCCTCCGGCCATGAGGGAATACACACAGGGCAGCACTGACTAACCCAATCCCAGGACACAATGCCAGTGGGAGGCCAGACTTGGAAGCACCCCTGAAGGATCCCATGTTTAATTAGGAAGTACAGAATGAAGTCCAGATGCTTCTGTTCCAGAATCCCACCAATGCCCTGTATCTCACTAGCCAGGCTCCAGCTTCTCAGCTAATTAGAGAAACCCCAAGCAGAAGGACTACAGACAAGACTCTCCTTTCCTCCCAACCCCAACCCCAATCTGTGAATTTTCTCAGCATGCCTCCTGCTCTAAAGGCAGGGAGCTGGACCACATGACCTCCACGGATCCTCAAGTTCTCTCTGCATTGAATATGCTGAACCTCTGTACACCCAGCTGGCCCACCCACCCAACCACACACTGCCAGGGAACCAGCTGCCCTCCAACATGACTTGTTTCCTTAATCTGTTGCAATCCATGAATGGATCTGAAGGCCAAAAAGAAATCTAGGTGGTTGTAGACTATCTATAGTTTCAACAATTCCTTTTGTCTACACCTGACACAGCAAGGGTACTTACTAGTTAATGAACAAATAAATGAACACACGTTTCCCAACCTCACAGAGTTGAGGATATCAAAAAACAGGAGTCAGGCATGGTGGCGCGTGCCTGTAGTCCCAGCTACTCTGGAGGCTGAGGCAGGAGGATGGCTTGAGCCCAGGAATTTGAGACCAGCCTGGGACAGATTGCAAGATCCCATCTCTAAAAAATCAAAAGAAAAGAAAAAGAAAATAGAGCACAAACCTGGCAGAGAAGGGGGTGCTTAAAGCATGGTACAGAATGATGTAGAACAGTGGTCCCCAACCTTTTTGGCACCAGGGAACAGTTTCGTGGAAGACAATTTTTCCACAGGGGATGGAGGGGGATGGTTTCAGGATGATTCCAGCACATTACATTTATTGTGCGGTCAAACCTCTCTGCTAATGATAATCTGATTTGCAGCGACTCCCCAGCACTAGCATCACCACCTCTGCTCCACCTCAGCTCATCAGGCATTAGATTCTCACAAGGAGCGCACAACCTAGATCCCTCGCATGCGCAGTTTACAGTAGGGTTCGCGCTCCTCTGAGAATCTAATGCCGCTGCTGATCTGACAGGAGGCGGAGCCTATACAGTGATACGAGCAATGGGAAGTGGCTGCAAATACAGATGAAGCTTCGCTGGCTCACCCACCGCTCACCTCCTGCTGTGTGGCACAGTTCCTGACAGGCCATGGACAGGTGCCAGTCCACGCCCTGAGGCTCAGGGGCCACAGATACACAGATATAGAGAACACTCCCAAATCCCACAGCAGCACACCTTCCTAGCGGTGCGAACAGCACCACTGTGGCCCTCACACAACCACATGACTAAGAGCACTGAGGAGAGTGAGAGCGCCATCTTCGAGAGAAGGCTGGAGACCAGAGGCACACGCAGGGCTGCTGGGAAGTGAGAAAGTGGCACAGCTGAACCCGCATGAGAAAGCACAGGAGACATGGTGGCAACACCTCCACCAACTCGTTTTTAACTGGGTGGCTCTTCCAAATGCAAGGAGGGTAGACGCTGGGGTCCATCCCATCAGCATCAGTACCAGTGCTGGGACCCAGCTGCCCTCAGCGCCCTTCCAGGGCACACGCGCAACGCCAGGACCTCGAGACCCAGCTGTGAACAAGATGTGGCATTTGCCTCTTGGATGTTCTGTACTCAGTTTAGTCCACTGTACTGAGCAGCTACTGCCAGGACTCAGACAGGTGGGCACTCTTTATTCAGGGCTGAGAACAACGAAGAAACACAAAAGCTACCATGACACTCCTTAACACACACACACACACACACACACACACTCTCTCTCCCCCCACCCCGCCCTCTCCATCCCGTTATAAAACAGAGCCATTAATCAGCCTTCTTACGCTCTCATTCTGTCAAAGCATTTTCACTGTTACTGGAATGCTTTGGCTTTCTTAGAGTTTCTCAGTGTGTAACAGGGCATGCATCTCTATTATGCCCCTATACAGTCCCACAGATACCATACCTGGACAAGTCCAATCCCAGGCCTATCACCTGGGGAACTCGCTGCCCCTCACATAAATTCTATTTCCAATTGCTGTGCCCATCAAGGTCACAGCTCAAGGCTTGAGGGTGTGCTGCATAATCACACTGACTGTATTAACAATACCACCAAGGGCTGGGTGGGATACAGCAGGGTGCTCTGCTGGAGTCCTTCCCAAGTGAAATGCCATATAATGGGAGGTGAACGCCAGGAAAGCACACCTTCCGGATGGGTGGTTACAGCTAGGCTTGAGCTGGCAGGGAGAGGGATAGCAAAGGCCCCCCAAACACCACCTGGCTGGAAAAGGCTCGGCATGGCAGAGGGCATGGGGAGGGCAAGGGCAGGCAGAGCCAGCTTCACTAGCCAGGCCGGCTTGGGCTGACTTGCTTTTGTTGTTTCCATTATCATGCAAGACCTCAGTAGCTAATGTGCTGGATCTCCTTTCTTCCACTTTTCTTTTCCTGTACTTATTATCACATAGATCAGTTCAAAAATTAGGTTCATTGAAAATAAAAATGAGAACAATATTGCTCTGAATTTATTCCAAGAAAACAAAACAGGAATGAGTGTTGATCTAATCTCTGTCCTCAGTTCACTCTATGATTCTCCACAGTGGTTTGTAACTCCCCCTCTCCACTCAAACACTCGCCTGATATTGCTAACTGGAACGATACATCTGCCATTTTTGTCTAAAGCTCTCAATGTTAAAATGAACAACCGTTTCAGCCGTTGTACGTGACATCCTCCACTGCACTGTAGGTGGGTAACTTCCATCCGAGGGAAAAAGATGACCTAGTTCATCTTTCATTTAAATCTCTGTTGAAAAGCCAGGAACTCTGTTCTGGTCACCGGGTATATTTCAAATTACTTAGTGAACTCTGCACCCTCCCGCATCACTGTTTCCCAGTCTCCTTCTACTTGGTGGCTCTTTGTTCTCCAAATGAACAGACAGTGAAAGCAACAACTCCAAAGCTACTCCAAGCACTCAGCCTTTAGGGAAACACAACTTCAGGATGATCACATTCAAAGAGGGAGAACCATAGCTGTGGAGGGAGGATTAACTCAAAGGCATCCAGGTGACATAAATGAGTCAGAGGGGCTGGAAGGATTCTTCTGAATCTGACAAATCAGCTACATATTGCAGAGGCTTCTGTGGTAAGTTTTAACGGAATTTTGAAGAAGATAAGCAAAATAGCACCACGTAACTAGGAGTAATAACTCATAATTATCTTCCATTCACGCTACTGCAACTTGCATCCTCCATTGGAGCATATTTATTCCAATATGTATTATATGTTAATAAACATTTTCAAACACACAGAAAAGCTACATTTTACAGTGCATACCCACTACCTAAGTTATACAAATAAGATATGCTTTATCACATACCTAACCATCCTGTGATCTATCCACCAATCCATCTTATTTTAGATATTAATACATTCCAAAACAAGATGCAGACCTCTGTACACGTCACCCCTAAACCCTTAAGCAGGCATATCATTACCTAGAGCGTAATATTTGTTTACAGGCATTTTAAAGGAAAATGTACACATTGAGAAATGCATCAATCTTAGGTATACCACCTAGTGAGTTTTATAACAACATACAGAATTTACTCTTTTGTGCAAGGCTTCTTTCATTCAGTATAATAATGCGATATGTGTCCGTAGTTCCTGCCTTTTTACTGCTGAGTAGTATTCCATTGCATGAATATTCTGTAGTTTGTTTATCCATTCTCCTATTGATGGACACCTATACTGTTCCTCCTTTCTTTTCTTATTAGGAATGAACGTGTTATAATAATTTGTGTATAAATCTTTTTATGGACATACATTTTTATTTCCCTCAGGTAAATATCTAGGAATGCAATTGCTGGATCAGAGGCCTTATAAAAAACTTCCTGGGGTTTTTCCCAACTGTTTGCACCATCATACAGTCTCACCAAGGCTGTGTTAAGAGTTCCCAGTGGCTCTAGCTCCTCACCAACACTTGGCATTGACAGATCTTTTTTCATTTTAGTCACTGCGGTGGGTGCATAGTGGTAGGTCATTATGGTTCTCACTTGCATTTTTCTAATGACAATAATGTTGAACATCTTTTTATGGGCCTCTTGGCCATTATATCTTCTATGAAAATATCTGCTAAACTTTTTGCCCATTTTTACAATTTAAATGTTTGCCTTTTTATTATTGAGTTGTATGGATGCTTTATACAGATATATGTTTTGCAAATATTTTCTCCCATCCAGTGGCTTGCTTATTCATTTTCCTAACAGCATCTTTTGACGAATGTAAGTTTTTAATTTTGATGTAGTCGACTGTATATCATCAGTCTTTTCTTTTATGGTTTTTGCATTTTGTGCCCTGTCTTAGAAACCTTTGCTTATACCTAAGTCCTCTATTTTCTTCACATACATATGTTTAAGTCCTTGCTGCACCTACTACCATGATGTGTTTCACCTCACTCCCCTCCGGAGGCAACTTCTGAATGGCACACGCTGGCTCTCTCCACCACTGTCTTGGGGTCCGTAAGAAAAAGCTGGAAAAACAGGCAGGGCTGGCTGTGGACACACTTAAGGTGATCTCTGTGGAGCTTGCCCTGGCTTAGTTTTGGGATCAAAATTTTGAAAAGACAAAAAGAATGAAAGGCTTAATGGAAACACAGGGCCTCCTAGATTTGGCTTCAAATCGGGGCTACGGAAAGAGAAGCTAGACCCCCAGTCCTATCCATACTGACTGCCAGGAATTCACACTCGGTTTAGTCTGTTCTTTTCCTTCACTCGCATTCATAGGTGTCCCACAGTGTTTAAGGCAAGATCTGTTTTTGCTTGTAATAAAAGGTTATCCTCCAAGTTTCTACTTGTTGGGGTAGTGGTGGGGTACAGGAGAGGAAACAGAGCTCCAGACTGGTGTCCGAGGCTTTCTGTGCAGCTACACATTCTCTTCCTCATCAGCAGGGCTCTTCTTTTTCCCTTATTAGTGTCCCTGTAGCCCTTGGGATGGGGGTTCCTTCTTCTGACCTCACAGCCTGCACCCCCCAATCCTCTCTCTTGCCCCCAGGCCTCACCTGATGTTAAAAGTCCCTAGTGATTTTCAAATAGCAGCACAATCTTTCAGAAGCCACCCCAAACTGGTTCTTCTGTTGTGCAAATCCATCTGCTTATGTAATAAACACATCTCAAAAAATGTAGGATGCAAATCAAGTCCTTTTACAAATCTATGATTGCAAACTCTTTAAGAGAGTTTTCAGTTCAAATGTTCCCATGTCATAAAAGCACACATTGTGTTCCTTTTGGTTTTCTTCTGTGAGTTTTGCTTTAAAAGAGGGACTAGATCTGAGTTCTATGGCAGAAATTTATCTGAATGCCCTTCTCAAAAAAGCCACTCCCACACCTCCAGGTCCCTCATGCACTGCCCATGAAAAGGCCACTAAATGGACATCTGTCCTGGCTCTGTAGCACCTTTCAGAGCCTAGACTTCTCTGCTTTAAGGAGAGGGAGGTGGCCAGAGCTGTCACATGATGACTCCAGAATTTATCTTAGTGCTTTATTTTATTGTGTTCTACTTATACTGCTATTTAATTTTTCGTAACTTTTCTTCATAGCACTCATAACCACTTGTAACTATCTTGATTATTCATCTCTTTCCCTGTTAACTGTCTATGCCCACAGCCAGAAGCCCAAGAGACATCTTTTGAGAGAGATCTTTCTGCTTGGGTGGCCACCATATTACCAACACTACACAAGCCACCAAGTAAAACTGCGCTTTATAAAATTAATAAAGGGCCACAAGGTGGGAACTATGGCAGGGGCCTGAACTCTGCAAAGATATAGGCATAGTTAAAATATGTATATAACCAGCCACTGTCCCCGAGCTTGCTTTCCTATAACTGCCCACTGCTCAGGAGTCACATAGCTGATGGTCATAAAGATTCTTAGCTTTTTTCATTGCTCCCATAGATTACATCACCCTTGTGAAAGCTAAGGCTAGTTTCTGAGGTATCTTCCAGGCCCTGCATGCTGGTGGAACAGCTGACCCACCCAGACCAGTCGCCTATACCAAGGAACTGACTCAACTGGTCTTGCGACCCCCACCCAAGAACCTGGTCAGCAAAGACAATTTCTACATTGCTATGGTTCTGCCCCAAACCCAGCCAGTTAGCAGACCCAATTGCCTAGCCCTTCACCTGACAAACTATCTTTAAAATCCCTTTCTCCCAAATTCTCAGGGAGACAGATTTGAGAAATTCCTCCTGTCTCCTTGCATGGCGCCTGCAATATTAAACTCCTTCTCTGCTGTAACACCTACTACCTCAGTGTACTGGCTTCCGCCTAAGCAGAGGGCAATGAACCTGGTTGGGCTATGAGACAAGCAGACACTCAGTGACTGTTTGCTCAATAAAGATGCACATGCCCTATGCACTGTAGTGAGCTTGTAAGTTTCTGGCAGGAAGGGACCGTTTCTTACCCGTCTTTTGCTCCTGACCAGTGTTCTTCACACTTACTAGAAAAAGAGATTTAAAAAAAAGAAGAAGAAGAAGAAAGATACCCACTGGGCATGGTGACTCATGCCTGTAATCCCAGCACTTTGGGGAGGCTGAGACTAGAGGATCACTTGAGCCCAGGACTTCAAGACCAGCTTGGGCAACACAGCAAGACCCCATCTCTACATAAATAAAATTAGCTGGGAATGGTGGCCTGTTCTTGTAGTCCCAGCTACTCAGGAGGCTGAGGGGAATGATTGCTTGAGCCTAGGAAGTGGAGGTTACAGTGAGCTATGATCTCACCACTGCACACCAGCCTAAGCAACAGAGCAAGATCTTGACTCTAAAGAGGAAAAAAAAAAAGGAAGCCTTCTAGTCTGAATTGATGGGCCAGTTAAGCTCTGCAAAGGGATCCTCTGCTGACCCTCCAACCCTGGGTCCAAGTGCCAGGGATGGAGAAATGAGGAAGGAGGAAGCTCAAACAGGGCAGGGAAAGGACACCTGCCTCAGAGCCAGAAGAAGAGGGCTTCAGCCAGGTCTGTAAAGTGAGGACAGTAATAATCATAAGGCCCCTTAGCCCACCCTGAGCACTGTGTGGCCAAATCATTCCACACCAGTGAGGGTGCCTGCCATGTGCACACGCACCTGAGAACACTGGCCATCATCCCCAGCACCTCGGAGTCCCAGGCATGCTACCGATGCTTCACAAAGGTTTGCCCAACTAATTATTAATAATTCAAAGAAACAACCTGAAACGAACGATGATCTTCAGAGAGGGACAAAAGGGGAGAAAATGAAGATCTTTCTACGACTAATTCCAATGTTGAATATTAATTTTCTGAGGGCCAGGAAAGATAAGGCATGACAAAATCCCAAATCTATTTCAACCTCTTCCTACTGAGGCTCAGTCCCGGTAAAGCCCTGGGCAGTGTGTGGGACTCAGAGCCACAGTGTGGAGCGCCTGTCTCATTGGTGTGGTTTCTGCCTCTGACAGATCTGCCATCACGCTAATGCTTCGTGGCATCGTTTCTGCATGGAGAGAGGTCACACTGGCTGCTGAAACAGACTCAAACATAGGAGATGCCGGCAGTGGGAGCTTCCACGTGAGGGCCATCTGCACAGAGCTACAGATTCTCACAACATCCTATGACTTAAGAGGTATTAGCCCCATTTCACCATAATGGTACTGGTACTAAGGCCAAAGAGATGAAGTGACGTGCCCGAGGTCACAGGGACAGTGAATGCCAGAGCCAAAATCTGAATGTCAGTCTGTTCAACAGCAAAGCCAACATGTGAACCACTGGAGTACCTTGCCTCACAGAGGTAAAAAGTGAGAGATGGAAGGAAAGAAGTCAGTAGAACCAAGGGGAGGAGATTTCTTGGGAAGGAAGACATCTAAGCAGAGATGGGGAGAAGCCCACAGAGCAGTGCTAGGCCCAGGAGGGACAGGTGCAATGAATGGCCTGGCTGAAAAACCAGGAGAGGCTTCTGGATGCACTTGGAGAGGCTGCAGCGTGGGTGTGGGGGCCTGAGGACTGGCAGTGGCAGGGGGTAAATGAGAAAAGCAGATGGGGTCAGAGCATCTCAGGGGTGTCAATGGCTGTGCTCAGAAGTTGTATCCTCTGAGGTTTCCAAGCAGTGGCCAGACCATGAGGTATGGCACCTGCTGTCAGAACTCCCCTTGACTCTGACCAGGCAGCAGCAACCGTGGCTGCCAGGGAAGTCTTTCAGCATCAGCACAAATCCACGCTGTCCACAGGCAGAAGAGCTCCTGCAGAGCCCGGCCAGCCTTGGGCCATCTGAGGACAGCTACATGATGTCTGCGGCACTGCCAGCACCTGGCGACCTTGGTGCCCGTCAGCCCTCTCACGCCCTCACCTCTCCACTTCTCCAAAAGCACAGCTGAGGTAAAGATGCACGTGGCGTGCAGCTGCCAGGAGCCATCGAGTCTCCGGAGTCAGAGAACCACCAATCATGAGAGCTGGCGCGTCCCTCCAGGTCCAACCCCTCCTTGCACTGGGGAGAGCCCTGTGACTCAGAAGATGCCAGGAGCTGTTCAGGGTCACCCAGGTCACAGGCACGGCCAGACCTGTGGCTCAGGGCTTCTGGTCATTCCTTCAACAGAGACTAACCGAACACCTACAGTGTGCCTGGCCCTGTCCTGGGCACTGGGGACAAAACAGTGAAAATGACAAGCACTGTCCTTACAGAGCTCCTGTTTGGTCTCTACGTCAAGGGCTCTCCGCACTGCCTGCAGATGCCGCACTGCCTGCAGATGCCGCTCTCCCAGCACGCCCAGTGCTCGTGTGTGAATCTCTGTTCTCCCAGCTGCTCCCCTCACTGGGTACCAGGGTCACTGCTGCAGAACAGCACCCAGCACTGGGCTGGGCTCAGAGCCAGCACTGGATAATCCTGCGACCTGACCGCCTGTTGTCCTTGCTGGGTAGCCAACGGCTGACCATACAACTGGACCAAGTCACCCGTGCTCCCCGCACTTCCTTTTCCTCCACCACACAGTGGGATGGTGACGATTGCAATAATCACACCTGACATCCTGGGCCAGCCAGTATGCTAAGTACTTTACATACAAGGTGTCATGCAATTGTCATAATAACCCTAAACCCTAGGGTTTATGAAATTGGAAATATTGCTATGAGTACTTTACACATAAGGAAACTGAGGCTTAGAACGTAAAGAATTTAACCAGGGTTACAGCAAATCTGTCCCTCCAAAACCTGTGCTCTCAGCCCAAACACTAAACGACCTCTTCCTGCCTCCCTTCCCTACCACTCTGCCCACTGACATCAGGGGGCTTCTGGGAGAAGTGGGAGAGACAATGAGGAAGACAGCAAACTCTGGGGACACCAGCACCGTGCAGAGGCGTGGGAGGGGCTGTTTCTAGTGTAGACAATGGCATTGTGAGGCAGCAGTCACTACACACGGTTGGTCCTGACAACATCATTCAAGTGCTGGGCCTCCAGGGACGGGCAGGATTTGGAACAGCAGAGAGGAGAGAGGGCGGTCTAGGCAGGTGTGCTGGGGAGGCAGATGTCACATGCAAGAAGGGCCCAGAGGACGGAATAGAGGTTCAAGGCACAAAAGTCAAATTGTCCCAACTATATTCAGTAACTCCCCCTGTGACACCAACCCTGGTCTGTCCCCTCAACCCACCAGGCCGACATACAATCAGTGTCCTGTGCCTGCCTCCATGGAAACCCACCCAGCACATCCTTTTTTCTCAACACCCAAACCCAGGTAACAAGAGGCACATAAAAAAGAAAAAAAAGGCAAAGTTGGCATGATTCTGACTTTCAGGTCTCCTGCCTCATTTCCTATAGGCTCTGGCACAGTGCTTATTTGCATGGCTGATTGGATAACCAATTATACAGTCGAATATTTTTAGGTCTTCATAGCAAAAAAAAAAAAAAAAAAAAACCCACACACACAAAACGAAAACAGGGAGAGCTCAGTGTATTTCCTCACAGGCCTGATGCAAATGCCGAGCACAGCGTCAGGCCAGCGAGCAGAGAGGAGGAGGGCGGAGGAAGGATGGCTCCCCATTAAGTCTGGCTGACTCCGGAGCAGGGAGAAGATGTGCATATGTGCATGTGTGCCTACGTGCGGGGTGGTGGAGAGGAGCAGGAAGACACAGACTGGAAATGCCAGACTCCTCCTCGCTCCTTTTCTGGCCTCTCTCCCCAGTGCTGCCCCTTCCCGCCTCCACAGAGACGAGCGATCCTGAGGGCCCTGGGGCTGAGACGCGAGGACCTGAACTGGAGCACCAGGACCCCTTCCCAGCACCAGACAGGTTTGAAGTCAAGCCCTGGACACTGAGACTGACAAGAAGGCATCACGCCTCGGCCCTCCCACGCACACAACCATTGGCATTAACAATTCCCTTTACCCACAAGCCCCCTGCCAGGTCACTAGAGCAAGAACACATTAGAAGGGGAAGGTTTTTCAAGGATCATCAAGTCTAAACCTCCCACTCTTCTGGTGGAGACCCAGAGGTCCAGAGAGAGGAAAGGGTTTAGTTACCTAACGTTGCACATCAAGTCATGGTAGAAAGCAGACTAGATAAGCAAGGAGAATCAACAGGCCAGCTGTAACAAAAATACAGAAACTGCAGAAAACCCGCTGTCAGTACAATGTCAAGAACTGTCAATGTCCTGTCACCGAGCAGTGGCTGGCCTAACTGAAGAGCAGAATGGCTCCCAAAAGACTCGAGTTATGGCACTAGTTGGAGCAAAACACCCCGAATAATGGATTGTTTTATAGGATGAGTCATATGCTTTGAATCAGAAACCAACTTCCAGACTGGAGATTTCCAGCAAGTTCCACCAGCATAGGACCACAGGAACTTCTCCACCACACATGACACCAAAACAACTTCTCTGCCATTCAGTGAACCACAGGCAAACCCTCTGCAATGAGATATGGATCTCAGCCAGGAGGATATCTTACTTGAGTGTTTATGTCAGCCCTAAGGGTAGGGCTGCCTCTTATTAGCTGCTATTCCTATTTTATTTAGCGTTCTCTCTACTTTTTTTTTTTTTTTTTTTTTTGAGACAGAGTCTCACTTTGTTGCCCAGGCTAGAGTGCCGTGGTGTCAGCCTAACTCACAGCAACCTCAAACTCCTGGGCTTCAAGCAATCCTCCTGCCTCAGCCTCCTGAGTAGCTGGGACTACAGGCATGCGCCACCATGCCCAGCTAATTTTTTCTGTATATTTTTAGTTGACCAATTAATTTCTTTCTATTTTTAGTAGAAACGGGGTCTCACTCTTGCTCAGGTTGGTTTCAAACTCCTGACCTTGAGCAATCCACCCGCCTCGGCCTCACAGAGTGCTAGGATTACAGGTGTGAGCCACCGCACCTGACCTTCTCTCTACTTTTTACTAGCCAATCCTTTGTTGCTCCAATCCCGTTATGGGATGGGGATTATGGTTAATAACTTCTTATATCAAATTTTAGCCATCCAAATTACTGTGTGGTTTCTGTCTTCTGTTTGGAGATCCAGATTGATATGGCAAGTATAAGAATCAACAATCTAGCTATAACAAAGAGCAGAAACTGAGGAACCTTTTATCAATACGATGTAAGGAAGAACTGTAAAAATGTGATAATTCTCCATCCAAGCAAAGGCTGGATATATTTTGCAGAAGTATTTGGTTGGATGAGAAGACATTTCAATTACTGGATTATCTGAGTCTCAATGAGGAAATTCACAGTGACCTCAAAAACACCTTACACTCACAGCACGTGAATCCATACACACATACACAAACATGGGCGACTGTGTCAATCATATAAATAAGAAATGTGAAGCAAATGCTGAGGGCTTAAGTGTCTTGTCCCAAGTCACACAGAGAGTCAGGTGTAGCTCCAGAATTAAAATGTCTGGTTTCCTATAAGGCCCTAGGCTGCTTCTACCCTACTAAATAACAAAGACAACTAGCATTACTGGAAAGCAGGAAGTGGAAGAAGAGCAATTCACCAGCATACTCTACGGTGTTTGCACAGAAGCAAGGTGCCTTCTTAGGCATATAACCTGTTAATTATCTCACTTTAAAAAACTCAAACTTGAGATTCGCCTTTTGATCCTACGGAACTGTATTTCCCAGACCATTTATGCCCTGCCTGAAAAGGTGATGACTGACTTCTATTTCTGGCCATGATGAAATAAAAAGGACCAAGTTTACCTCCTGCCTTAAACAGCTAGAAAACTGGGGAAAAAATAGACGAAACAAATAATTTCAAATACTCCACAATAAAGTGGAGTGAAGACTGTAAACCCTGAGGGAACAGAACCCTTCTCTCAAACCAAGCAAGCCTTATGACTGCCCCAGCTTTCTGCCTGGAGGTACCTTCTGGAACAGAGAGCAGGCAGAGAGGACCCCACGTAGACCACAAAAGTCTCATCGAGTTGAAGAAACAGTGATTAGAACATAGGTGGCTAGATACACGGCAGGGCAAAGAACCCAGAAAGCTGAAGAGAGGAACCCTTCAGTCTTTGCTGAATCCCAAGTCACAGAAAAGAGGGTAAAACTCCATGAGACTAAGCACAAAGCAACCTTGAAACTGTGAACTGAATAGTTCCCAGAGTTCACACAGAGTTAGGAATCACTTGATTTCTCAACATCTGGGTCAAGAGATGTTGAACTCTTGGGCTTTTGGCAGAGCCTTCGAAAGACTGTTCTAAATCCACCCTAACAAAGCTTAAAAACAATCTTTGAAAGGATTGTTATGAACAACTGACTTAACTGCCAACCATAATGAAGCCCACATTCTTTAAAGGAAGAAAATTCAGACACTCAGCAATGTAATATTTACCAGTATTAAGTCAAAAATTACTAGAATTTCCATGAAAAAAGGGAGATGGGACCCATAAGCAGTTAAAAATAATTACTAAATAGAAACAGACCCAGAAATGATGGAAATGATAGAATTGGCAAAAAAGGATTTTAGATTGGCTATCAAAACTTTACTCAAGTACTTAAAGAAAAATATACACACAGTGAAAAGGGCAATGTAAGATTTTTTAAAAAACCAAATAGAACTTTTAGAGATGAAAATATCTAAAATAAAAAAATTCACTTGATGAATTAAGAGCAGACTAGATGAAAAGTCAGCAAACTATGGTCCACAGTCCTAATCTGGACCATAGCCTGTTTTTGTAAATAAAGTTTTATTGGCACATCTATTTTTGTGTATTGCCTATGGTTACTTTTGTGATACCATGGGATACTTGAGTAGTTGTAGCAAACGATATGGCCTGCAGAGCATAAAATATTTACTACCTAGCTCTTTACAGAAAAAGTCTGTTGACCCTTGGACTAGACACTGCAGAAGAAAAGATTAATGAACACATAAATAGCAATAGGTATTATCCAAAATTAAATATTTTTTTTCTAAAAAGGTAAACAGTCTCAATGAATTGTGGACAACATCAATTAGGCTAATACATGTAACTGAAGTCCTGGAGAGAAAGAGGTAGTAGCAGAAAAAAAGGTAATGGTTGAAAACTTTACAAATTTAAAACTATAATCCACATATCCAAGAAGCTCAATAAGTCCAGAGGGGAATAAACACCAAAGAAAACCTCACATTAAAACCAAATACCCCAAAACTGACATTAAGGGAAAAATCTTAAAGTCAAATGAAGAGAAAAAACAATATATCGTGTACAAAGGATCAGAGAAAACTGCTTGCCTAAAACTTCGCAAGCCAGAAGACAATGGAATCACATCTTTTTTTTTTTTTTTTGTCTACCCCTCACCCCCGCAAATCCCTAGTGAACACCACCACCATTTGAGCACCATAGTGTTAATCAATCAGTATGGAATCACATCTTTAAAGTGCTGTGAGGAAACCTGCCAATTTAAAATTCTATACCTGGTGACAGCATCTTCCGAAATGATGGTAAAATAAAGAGTTTATCAGACGAAAAGTCAAGAGAACTCATTGCCAACAGAAATGCATTACAGAAAAGTTAAAGGAAAGTCCTCAAATGGAAGGAAAATGACACCAAAGGAAACTTGAAACTGCACAAAGAAATGAAGAGCCCTAGAAATGGCAAACATGTGGTAAATATAAAAGGCTTAGGTTCTACAGACAAGACTCATAAATTAGATATAGCTAAGGAGGCAAGAGTAGAGGTAAAATGGAATGCTAAAGTATACTCAGTTATACCAAAAGAAGGTAGAAAAAGAGGGAAAAAGAACAAAGGATAGAAAAATATAAAACAAACACCAAGACGGTAGACTTAACACCAAAATATAAATGATCCAAACATCTTAATTAAAAGACAGAGTTGTCACAGTAAATAATAAACCCAATTAAAGCTGGCTTTCCAAGGTAGGTGCCATCATAATATTAGAAAAAATAAATTTCAAACAAAGAACATCGACAGGGAGAAAGAGATATTTCACAATGATCAAGTCTTCAATTCATCAAGAAGACATAACTACCCTAAATGTATATCCACCCAAGAGCAAAGTTTCAAAATATATGAGGCAAAAACTTGAAAAGACAAATAAATTCATAACAGTACAGAGTCGGAAACTTCAACATTCTTTTCTCAGTAACTGATAAAACAAGTAGAAAAAAATCAGTATGTACACAACATATAAGAACAATATTATCAACCAACTTGGTTAAATTTATAGAACCTGGCACTTATAAAACATTCCACCCAAAAACAGCCCAATAAACATTATTTTCAAGTTAATTTGGAGCACCCACCAAGAGAGATGATATAGTGGGCTATGAAACAAGTATCAATAAATTTAAAAAGTCTGAAAAATACGCAGAACATTCCCTGATCACAACAGAATTAAAAGTCAACAAACATATCTGGAAAATCTTAAATAGGTGAAAATTTAAAAGCACATTTCTAAATAACCCAAGGGTCAAAGAAGAGAAAGAAGAAAATATTTTCAACACTTGAATGAAATAATATGCAACATATCAAAAAAACTGGAACATAACTCACTCAGTGCTTAGAAGGAAATTTATGTGATATTCTGACATTAGAAAAGAAAGTAGGTCTAAAATCAATTATGTAAGATTCTACTACAGAAAAGATGACAAAATTAAACTCAAAATAACTAGAAAGAAGCAAAAAAAAAGGACAAGAGAGAAAAATATATGAACTTGAAAAGGACAAACTATAGAGAAAAATCAAAGAAACCAAAAGGTGAATTTTTAAACAATATCCATGAAACTTATAAATCTCCAGATTGATCAACAGAAAAAGTGAGAAGAAACATATTACTGATATCAGAAATGAAGGGAAGAACATTACTACAGAGCCTACAGACTTCGAAAATATAATATTATGAATAATTTTATCCCAATAAATTTGATGATTTAGATGAAATGGGAAAATTCCTTCAAAAGTACAAGCTACCAAAGCTCAGATGAGAAGAAATGGAAAATCTGGTTAGTCCTATATCTATCTAATAACTTGAATTCTTAATTAAAAATCTTTCCACAAAGAAAACTCCAGACTCAGATAGTTTCACTGGTGAATTCATCAAACATCTAAGGAAAAAGTAACACCAATTCCACACAAAGTCTTTCAGAAAGCAGAGGAGGAAGGCATACTTTTCAACTCCTTTTATGAGTCCAGCAGAACCAGACCAAAATATTTAAAGACAGAAAACTACAAACCAATATCCCACATGTACATGGACATAAAAATCCTTAATAAAATATTAGCAAGTTAAATTCAACAATATATAAAAAGGGTAAGCCACCACCACCACCACAATCAACTGAAATTTATCTCAAGAAAGCAAGGCTGTTTTAACATTTGAAAATCAAGTAATGCTATTCACTATATTAGTGGAATAAAAAAGAAAAACCATATGACCATTCCAACAAATGCAGAAAAATTGAATTTGACAAAATTCAATACTCACTGGTGGTTAAAAACTCTTAAAAATTGGCCGGGCATGGTGGCTCACGCCTGTAATCCTAGCACTCTGGGAAGGCCGAGGTGGGCGGATAGCTCAAGGTCAGGAGTTCGAAACCAGCCTGAGCAAGAGTGAGACCCCATCTCTACTAAAAATAGAAACAAGTTAATTGGCCAACTAAAAGCATACACAAAAAATTAGCCGGGCATGGTGGTGTATGCCTGTAGTCCCAGCTACTCGGGAGGCTGAGGCAGAAGGATTGCTTGAAGCCCAGGAGTTTGAGGTTGCTGTGAGCTAAGGTGACGCCATGGCACTCACTCTAGCCCAGGCAACAAAGCAAGACTCTGTCTCAAAAAAAAACTCTTGAAAAGGGACAACTACAATGAAGCTACAGCTAGCATCTTACTTAATGGTGAAACAATGAGTGCTTTCCCCTGAGGTCACAAGCAAGGCACGTGTCCCAGTGCCACTACAGCTACTCAACATCGTTATGGAGGGTCTAAAGGGTGTAATAGGGCAAGAAAAAGAAACTAAAGGCCTACAGATTGGAAAGGGAGAAGTAAAACGACCTTTACTCACATACAACATGATGTCTAGGTCTAAAATCGTAAGGAATTTACCAAAAAAGTGACTAGAAGTTAATTTAAAAGGTTACAAGATACAGTGTCAATATGCAAAAGCTAATTTTATTTCTATATTCCAGCAATAAATAATTGGAAATTGAAATAAACACCATTTACAACATTATAAAAACCATAAAATACTTAGAGATACATTTAGCAAAATATGTGGAAGATCTGAAACTGAAAACCACAAAACATTACTGAAAAAATTAATCAGATCTAAATAAATGATGAGAAGTATACATGCTCATGAACAGAAGATTCAATATTAAGATGTCAATTTTCCCTACATTGATACATAGATTCAACGTAATCCTAATCAAATCCCAACAGGGCTTTTTTTTATAGAAATTGACAAGGCGATTCTTGAATTTATATGGAAATACAAAGAACCTACTATGAAGCTGGAGAACTCATACTACCTCATTTCCAGTTATACTATAAAGCTACAGTAATCAAGACAGAGTGGTATTGGTATAAGGACAGACATACAGACCAATAGAAAGTCCAGAAATAAACCCACTTACACAGTCAATTGATTTGCCAAAGGGACCAAAGTAATTCAAACAGGTAAGAATAGTTTTTTCAACAAATGGTGCTAGAACAACTGGATATTCGGGTAAAAAAGTGAACTTCAACTCTTACTTCACACATACCTTATATAAAATTACCTCAAAATGGATCCTAGAGCTACATGTAAAAGCTAAAACCATAAGCCTGGGCTCTCAGCCAGATGTTCTGGGGGAGAATCCACTTCCAGACTCATTCAGGTTGCTGGCAGAACTGAGTTCCATAGGACTGAGGTCACTTTTATCTTGTAGAGGGTATCGGCATTGCCTGGCGCATGGCCTCCTCTCTCCACCTTCAAAGCCAGTAAGGCAGGCCAAGGCCTTCTACTCTTTAAATCTCTCTGACCAGCTCTTAGGCTCTCCTTTCCTGATTTTAAGGGTCCACATGGTAACACTGGGCCCACCCATGCAGGCCAGGATAATTCCTCTGTCTTAAAGTCAGTCAATTAGCAAGCTTCATTCCACCTGCACAGGCCCTTTCGCCCTGTAAGATAACACAGTCACAGGTACATCACAGGGGCAAAGATCACGGCAGCCAAAATCCGACCTACCATACAATATGACCCACCAATTCCAATCTTTCCTATTTTTCCCAAGAGTAATACGAACGTGTGTCTACACAATGACTTGTATGAAAATGTTCACAGAAGCTTTATTTGTATAATACTAGCCAAAACCTGGCATTTATTTTTCATAGCCCAAACAATGTTCCCAATGTTTAGACCCAAATGGCCAACACCAGGTAAGGGGATAAAAGGACAAATTTCTGATACAGACACAAGAGTCCATTCCATAGCGTTTCACTTACAGGAAACTCTAGGAAACACAAATCTAATCTACAACAGTGAAAAGCAGTTCAGTGTTTGTTGCTTTGGGTCAGGAGCTGGGGGCAAGGACTAACTAGACAGGACACGAGGGAGCCTTACAGTGATGGAAATGTTCTATTATCTTGATTGGGGCGGTGGTTACAGAGCTGTATACATTTACCAAAACTCATCAATCTGTATGTTTAAAGGCATATACTTTAAGTAGATTTTTCCTCAATAAAGTGGGCAACTGTTCCTTTGTCAAGCACTTGTGGGAATTGGGCCCCAAACCACATATAACATCTGGTGACAGTATAGCAAATTCACAGCCCCTGGCCTACACTGCGCCCAGACGCAGATTCTAGGTGCCCATGATTTTCAAGTCTTCCCTCCTGCCTTTTTTCTTCTATGGTCAAGGGTATCAAAGCAGCCAGTTCCCAGCAAGGTGCGGGGGAAATAATGTAGTTAAATGTAGTCCCACCATAATTGAAGGTAATTCATGCTGTCACATTTGCTGTGACCAGAGGCCACGTCTGCGGAGCCAGAGAGGCTGCTCACGTTAATCGTGACCGACACTACCTCCCTGCTTCAGGGGCATCCTGCCTGGATGCAGGTGGCTCCTCACTTTGGGTTCAAGTAGCTCCATCTGCATTTTCAAATCTCTCTCTCTCTCTCTCTCTTTTTACTTTTTAAGTGAAAAATGACAAAAATGATTAAAAGATAAGAGACAGTTGAGAAATCTCAAGCCAACCAATTAAATGTGATCACGAAGCTGATATCAGCACTTTGCGTCTATTACCGGTTCCAAAAGGCCCTGACTATTGACACAGTTGACGGCTTTCTCTGACTCCCTCACCAGCCTTGTTAGTGTTTCCCAGTCTTTGTCTCCTGGGCCCATTTAAGTCACTGGGTAAGAGTAGAAACAAACAGACCCAGAGGCCCAACTCCCCAGAGCTGTGCTCAGAGAAGGACTAAGGCAGCTCCGGGGAGAGGGCAGACACCCAGGGAAAGCACAACACCTCCTTCCCCAGTGGCTCAGTCCTGAGAGCCAGGGCCTCTGGGGGAAACAGCTCGCAGCTCTGAAAACTGGCACTGCAGGCTCAAGGCCACATGCTCTCTCCGCCTTTATTTGATTTTGATAAGTTTTCTTATCTCTTCAAGGGGAGAACAGACTTGCAACACAAGGAATCTGAACATTTATTGAAAATCAGAAGTACTGTGTTATGCTTCTGTTTTAAATTTTGGATTGCCATATTTTAAGGTGGGCCACACACATTTTCATGGCCACGATCCCCGCCACCCAACTGTGGTATCCCTAATTGCTTCCCTGCTTTTGTTACCTGTCTGGCTTCCTGAAGGCATCAGAATTCATTATCCCTATAGGAATATTATAAAATGTAAAGTGCTCTGCATAGAAGTTATTATAATTATTCACATTTTTGATAGTCAGCTAGCCACCTACCTTTAGAAGTGCTGACCAATCAGCTCACTTCATTTAGTTTGTGTCCCTTCTTTCTCTGAGCAACTCCCACAGAACCTAAGGACCCACCATTCATGCAGGCACATGATCATATGTTCCTGGAAAGACAAAAGTCCTCTGAAGGGCCAGAAAATGACACCCGATTTGTTTCCCTGAGAGCGTGACAGTGCCAGACACAAGAGGGAGCTCTCTGTGGCAGTGACACAGGTTACAGTGCACGGTTACTGTTGATATCTGGAAGGGTCTCCCCACTGGAGTCACAGTTCTCACCCTGACAACTGCTGTGTGGCATAGCTCATGTCATTTATTTCTAACAGTATAGGACTGAAATCTTTGAATAATCTGTTGGGTTTTGTATCTTCTTAATTAGGTAGATTCAGGGTTATCTTTTCAATAATGGCTGTCTTTTATACACGTATGTTGTGCTTTCTTGAGTAGAGGACAAAGAATGGAGTTACAGCGCAAGCTCTGGCAAGCGGGCGTGACAAATGGCCAGAGCGCAACAGCCCACAGTGAGCAGCCACTGCAGACACAGCGTCAGCAACTGCCATCACCAGGAGCTGGTGCACCACTCTGCCTGCAAGGGATTTGGGAAGGTCCATACTCTCACATCTCAGACCACGAAATGAAGGCACTACTGTTTCTAGATCTTTAGATCTGGGGCTCTACCCCGGTAGAGGGTCAGAGTCTGCTCTCTCCTACCAGCACCAAGGGGCATGCTAATGTCTGCGTGACAGGAAATGATTGCCTGAGTGTGAATGGAACTGCACAGATAAAACACTTTCATATCCACCATTTCATCCACCCCTACGACTCTGTAAAGTGGGGGTATTTATCCCCATTTTAAAGCAAGGACAAGCAAAATCAAACCAGCTGCTAGATCGAACCAGGTCCCATGACTATTAATGACCCTCCCTGGCATCTCACTTAACTTTTATGATCTCTTCACTGAGAAGCTTTAAAAGGCTTTTCAGCCACAGGGAGAAGTGCAGAGTATGGGGGGTGAAAAGGTATGCAATGGCTTCTTCAAAAAGCCCTCCATTTGTAATCCTCCTTCTCCTCCTCAGCAATATGCCAGCCCCTTCTTTTTATGTAGCACACAGCCCCTAGATTGTTCCTTGCTCCTTAAGAGTGTGACAGACTGGCTCTATACCAAGCTCTGCTCCCCATCAGCTGGCCAGTCCTCCAAATGCCTACTCTACCTTCTGCACGATTTCCTGCGCTTCCATTTTCATCTGCACATCCAGATGTGGGAATCCAGTGAGCCCAAAACAAACCAGATCCAAAAACTACCTCCTTCTAATGCCCTTTTCAATTATTCTTGCTCCCCACTTTTCACTGAGTTAAGAGTCTCCATCATCAATACTGTACCCCATGGCAAGGGAACCAGTCAGCCAGTAAAAACTGACCTCAATAAGAAATAGAGCCAGATTCTCAGCCCCAGGCTTTAGGTGTCTTTAGATGTCTAGAGTTCCTTTCAGACAAATTTGCCTGTCTTCCACATTACCTAATTAAAATTTATTTAAATTTAGACACCTGCTGTCAGACTCTCTACTAAATCTTCCTACACTCCTTAAATACAAGCAACTATTAGAACACCCAAGTCAGAAGTTACCAAACACCAGTCCATAGATCAGCTGCATCAGAATTACCTGGAAAGCTTTTTTTAAAAAAAGAAACAAAAACAAAAACAAAAAGTCTGATTCAGCTGGTCTGGAAATAAACCATGGGATATGGATTTTTAAGTTCCCCAGGGATTTTAAGGCACAGCTGAGTCATTGTTCTTCCTTGATCTAAGATGGGGATAAACATCCCTAGTTACAGAGCTGCTGCAGAGCCGGATGAAATGGTGGCTATGGAAGCACGTAACCCTAAAGTGCCATTCACTCTCATGGAAGGACTGCCTGCCTGTCACTGCTCCGGGGAACCCATCACGTCAGTGGGCTGTCCATCATCACCAACTTGCCAATTCTACTGCTGCTGCGTGAGTTGGGATTATCACCTATCGCTTCCAATAGAAAATTCCGTCTCTTTACTCTCTGTCACCAAGAGTACTGAATGCTATTTTGCAATTTACAAAGCATTCTCATTTGATTAGAGAATCAAATGTATAACAATGTAACATCATCTATATATATTAGGTCCCAGGAACTGTTCTAAGTGCTCTAAAGGTAAAAAATCATTTAATCCCCACAACAACCCCAAGGGGTGGGTTTCTTATTATGTCTCATTTTACAGAGGAGAAATCTGAGGCACAAAGAGGTTAAGGAAATTGCCCAAAATCTTACAGTTCGTATCAGAGATAGGATTCAAACCCCAGCAGTCTGGCTTCAAAGCCCATGCTCAAAAGACAACATTCAAATGGTCAACAGGAATATGAAAAAATGCTCAACATCACTGATCAGAGAAATGCAAATCAAAACCACAATGAGATACTTTCTCACCGCAGTTATTAATAAAATGGCCTTTATCTAAAACACGGTCAATAACAACACTGGCAAGGATGTGGAGAAAGGGGAAGCCTCGTACGCTGCTGGTGGGATGTGAACTAGTACAGCCACTGTGCAGAACTGTTTAAGGTTCCTCAAAAAACTAAAACTATAACTACCACAGGATCCAGCAATTCCACTACAGGGTATACAGTCAAAAGAAAGGATAACAATATATCGAAAAGATATCTGTCCTCCCATGTTTGTGGCAGCACTATTCACAATAGTCAACATATGGAATCAACCTAAGTGTCCATCAACAACAGACACAGAAAATGTGGTACATATGCACAATGGAATACTATTCAGCCATAAAAAAAGAATGAAATCCTGTCATTTGCAGCAATATAGATGGACTGGAGGCCATTGCATTAAGTGAAATAAGCCTGGCACAGAAAGACAAATATCGCAAGTTCTCACTCACATGCGCAAGCTAAAAAAGTGGATCTCCTGAAGATATAGAGTAGACTGATGGTTACCAGAGGCTGGGAAGGGTAAGGGATGAGGGGAATGAGGGGAGTCTGATTAGTAGTTACAAATACATAGTTAGATAGAAGGCATAGAAATAGTATTTGATAGATCAATAGGGTGACTACAGTTAATATCTAAAAATCTAAAAAATAGTAATTCAAATGTTTCTAGCATAAAGAAATATTTAAGGTGATAGATATCCCAATTACACTGATTATTTGATCTTTACAAATTATATGAATATATTAAATTATCACATGTACCCTAAAAATATGTATATTATGTATCAATAAAAAAATTGTTTTAAAAGTTGCACCAGTTACATCATAGATTAGAGTTCTACAAGTGGAAGGGACTATAGAGACCATTAAGTCAAGAAACAGCAAACAGGTTCTATCTTCCATGCCAGTTCTGATTAACTGGTAAAGGCTATGAGGCTTGAGGGGAAAGATGGGAAGGAAGGAATGAAGGAAGGGGGAAAGAAGAGAGGGAAGGAGGAAGGGGGGAAAGAAGGAAGGAAGGGAGGGAGGAGGGAAGAAGAGGGGAAGGGAAGGGAACCTTGACCTATCAGTGACAGAGAGGAAGGGAGCTTCCCAAAGTAACAAAAGTACTCACAGGTAAGACCCAGAGCTCAGAGTTTTGGCTCCTGCACCAGAGTCAATGCACCATCCACTAAACATACTCCAGATGGTATTACTGCCACCACAAAGATAGAAGTCATCAGCTCTGACCATAAAAAATATTGTAATCAAGTGAATGAGAGTATATGTTTTCACTTACACCCAACTGTCATTCCAGAAAGGGTTTAGATGGCAAAGAAAATACAACACATGTTAGTAAAAGCTTTGTGAGCCCCCAGTGGTAGGGGACGGTAGCACACATGACTTTGTATATGTGCTTTAAAAGCTGCGGCAGGGTATAGTTAAGAAAAGGACAGGTTGCTGGCCTCAGAAAACATGGTTAACCCCCCAGCATCTTCACTACCCAGTTGTGGGACACTGAAAAAGCTGACCTGTATGAGCCAGTCTCCTCACATCTAAAATGAGGGTGAAATACTTACAGCAGGCGGTCACTGTAAGGATTAAATGAGTGTGAAAAGCACTTCCCACAGTGCTTAGCACATACTCAATGGTGGCCACCACCATTATCATTATCATTGCTACTATTGCTGCTACCACCAACAACGTAATTTATATATCTTTTCTACGTGGAGCCAGGAAAATCAGTGCTCAAGCTATAACAGAATGGTATTCTCTGGGATGGCTGAAATTGGCAGGGCTCTCTACCCCTACTCAAAATCTTCCCAGCTAATTTTAGAATCCTGGGTCTGTTTTCGTCAGTCTCTGCCTTCTCCCTTGCTACTAAACCAGTGGCTCTTAACCAGAGCACACAGTCCAGGGACGCACAGATCTTGGCAAAGTAGATAAGCTCTCAGAAGTGGGCATAGATTAAAGGAGCATATTTAACACTAGAATGTAATTTCATATTTTAAAATTAATACCTTAATAATACAACAGGAAGCAAAGCTTAGCAAACCCTTCCTGATGGGATGTACAGAGAAGAGAGACGCAACCCTCTTTGCACATTAATGACTCTCAGGGAGGACTGGGGGGTGGCAGGGACAGGCACACAACCCTGGACAGCAGTATCAAACTCCCTGAAGTGGGGACAGGAGTCTTTATGTTCTTGAAAAGAGGGCATGACTTTAACAAAGGGGACAGCAGAAGGGCTGGGCCTCACATCCAACTACAGTGCACTGCGGAGTTACAGAGCAGGCCACCCAACATGTCAGAATTGCCAACAAAGGAAGGACCCCACAGGCTCTGGGAGCTGAAGCGGGGCACGTGTATAAAGGATATATATGTATATCGGGGGAGGATTATCTGTTCTGATCATTCAGAACAAAGTTCTTCAGAGAATTGGGGGTTTAGAGCTATATATCAAACAGGTGAGATATTCATATTTTCATATTATAGTTATTCTGTGGCTTCTACTGTTATCTTATGCAAATTGCTTAAGAACAGGGACCATACCTTTTCCACTTTGAACCCTTCCACACAACAACTGTGTAACTGCTGAATGAGATGATAAATCCCACGGTGCAGACAGACACAGAACATTCTGATACACAGACTGAAGGATGGGACTGAGCAGTGGTTAAAAGCATCAACCACACTCCGCAAGGATTCAAATCCCAGGTCTGCCATTTACTAGCTGCATGTCTCTGGGCACATTACACTTGGCTCCTCAGTTTCCCTGTTCTTTCCTGTCTGGTGGATTGTGAAGATCAAAAGAGATATTTCATGCTCTGGAAACTGGAGTCTCAAAACTCAGCTCAAGTCCTCCTGCGCTACAGCCCTAGTGACAGCCCAGATATTAGATCTGTGAGATTTTAATAGAAAGCAACTATTAATATGTAAATGACTCTGGGCCTCTGATTAAAGAAAAAGAGAAACAGAATAAGCAAATGCTTCATCCCTGTGGGCCAAGGGGGAAGCTATAAGGAGAGAGAAAGAAAGAAAAATTCTGAGAAGCTCAGAGTTCCTCAGAGGGTGGGATGAGCAGTACCAGCATGACCCATGCCGGCCAAGCTGACAGCTGAAGCTTGCATCGGGTCCTAGGCGGAATTGCCAGCTTTGCCAAGGACAGAGGCCCTGACGAAGGACCACGCCCTGGCCCCCTTGTTTCCGATTTTACCAAGCTGCCCTCATGCCTGTCTGTACTTCAGCATCTGCAGAATTTCTCAAGGCTGAGATGAGAAACCCATTTCTTCCACACTTAAGTAATTCCAAAGCAACTAAATGGATTGCTTCATCTAGCTGCAAACAAGCATGAGAAATTTCAGCCTGATTAGTCTGAGTATGTCAATGTCTAAGGCAGGATTTTGGAATTAGGATGGACATCTTAACCCTGGTTACAGTGCACCAAGGCAGCGGTTGGTCTCCTTGGGCCTATGGTGACCTCTAGGGCAGCTGTGGGTAGGACCTAGTTAAGTCTCTCTTAACTAGGAGACTAGTTAAGACCTCATGCCCTCCTGGTGAGTAAGGAGAGGCTCAGGTACAAATTAGGAAGGACTTTCATACAGTGAGTTCAGGTACAGTCTCATGTTTTACTTACGTTGTGTCACTCAATTAGTGCTCACGTTGAGTTTAAAGATATTAGGATGTCCATTTTATAAATGAGGAAACTGAGGCTTGGAGATAGGAAGTAACTTGCCAGGCCCTCATGGCTGGTTATGGTGGAACCAAGATTCAAACCCAGTTGTACTTGAGTTTAAAATCTGGGCTCTTAACCATTCAATTATTTTAATATCAAAATTTCTAAGTTCTTATTCCTTTAAAAAACTCAAAAACAAAGCAAACAACTTTGCTACTCATATCAAAGACCATAAAACTCTGTACCTTTGTTGTAGCAATTTCATGTCTAAGAACGCATTCTAAGGAAATAATCATGGATGTGCATGGTGATTTTGCACACAGCATACTGTTCTCCTGTTCCCCGCTTTTAAGGTCATGCCCTCTTTTAATGAACATAAAAAACCCCATCCCCACTTCAGAGAGATCCAGAATGACCACAATGTTCAATGCAACATGGTTTATAGTGGTTAAAAAGAGTTTGAAAACAACCTAAATTTCCACGATCCCATTGTATAAAAGACATATTGTTTTCATTTATGCTTCCTATATGTTCTGAAATGAACACGTTTTACTTTAAAATTTTTTTTTTTTTTTTTGAGACAGAGTCTCACTCTGCTGCCCGGGCTACAGTGAGTGCCGTGGCGTCAGCCTAGCTCACAGCAACCTCAAACTCCTGGGCTCAAGCAATCCTTCTGCCTCAGCCTCCCAAGCAGCTGGGACTACAGGCATGTGCCACCATGCCCGGCTAATTATTTTTTTCTATATATTTTTAGTTGGCCAATTAATTTCTTTCTATTTGTAGTAGAGACGAGGTCTTGCTCTTGATCAGGCTGGTTTCGAACTCCTGACCTTGAGCAATCCGCCCGCCTCGGCCTCCCAGAGTGCTAGGATTATAGGCGTGAGCCACCGCACCCGGCCACTTTAAAATATTTTTAAGCTAGTATGAAAAAAGGAAGTGCGGGCATAGCTGCTCCTTCAGAAGACCCTAGTATGTTAAAAAGTGAAAGATTCCTTTAATTAGAAAACTACTTAAAATTCCATCTACACACAGCTTTTTCACCAGGAACACCTGTGGTATTAAAACAAAGGCATGCTAATAATATTTCCACTTGAGGCACCCCAAAACTTACTTATTTACTTCCTAGATTGGCTAATCTGCTAGTAACCTCAAGAAAACTGTCAAATGGCATAAAGTTTCTCAGCTGTCTCAGGATTCAGAAAGGTCCCCCAAGGTCACAGAACTATGCCAAGACCTAGTCTCTCAACACCCAGGCCTGGGCACATCCTCTCAGCCAGCTATGGCCCAGTCTCCATTGATTAACCCAAAGTTCAACTCGCTCAGCAGCTAGCCAGCGTCAGGAGGTGACACCGTAATTCTGAAACAGCCGTTCTTTTGGCTGTGTGGGAGTAGCAGTGAACAGAAACAAAAGGGAAGGCAGTCTCAAACCGAAAGCAATAGGACAAGGCTTTTCTTCAAGCCCCCAACAATAGGATGCAATCAATCCAAAGATCGTCACTAAAATCTGCCTGAGACTATGAAAACTGATAAAACTTATAACTTATTATGACTTGTCAATATTAATACAGAAAGTTTACATCCACTATTGTTAACACCAAGCACCTTTCATTTTCAAATCAGAATCTGATTGAGAAGCCAACCTAATGGGGAGAGAAATGCATTTTAAAGTTTTCCTCGAAAGACCCTGACAGTCTTTGGACTGTCCTAGAAAAACATATTCCTAAATGAATATGTTTTAAGTATTATTTATGAATAAATATATTCATATTCATAAATACATCAATATTCATGGATATCATTTATGAATAAATATCAAACTGCCAGGAAATGGCTATGCTAAAGAAAAATAATAGTAACTGTGGATTATTACACCATCTTCCCCAGAGTTACAACCTCGCTCTCAGGCCTCACCTGCACTGAATGAAGCTAGAGTTCTCAGATAAGAGGCTGGAGCGACATCTCGCTCAGAGATGGCAGAAACGGTGGCCATGTACATTCTGTGTGGGCCAGCAGAACTCAAGAGGTTACCTGTGCTCTCAGCTCATTCCCAGCATCAGACTGGCCCTAGTTCTTTGGCATTTTGGAGAGATGAGAAAGGAGATAAAAATATGAAATCATAATGACAGCAACTTTCTTAGCAACAGCTGGCGGTGGGGACTCCTGCCCCCAAGTAGAGTGCGGTAATCCACATAGGCAAAGCGGAGCAGAGCTCCCCACTGGCCTAGGAGGAGGGTCAGACCACCAGATCCGAGTTCCACCCCCGCTCCCCGGTCCTGTTGCTGTAACCTTGAGCAAGAGCTCACCCTTTGAGCTTCCGCACTCTCGTCTATAACATGCGCCCCCCAACCTGCTCTATTTTTTCCTTTTTCCATACCAGCTATCAACCTCCAACATAATCTGCGATTCACTTAGCTGTTATGTTTACGGCTTATCACCAGTCTCCCTAACAAACATAAGCTTCAACAAGGCAGAAGATTTTTACTGGTCTTGTTCACCACTGTGTTCCCAACACCCAGAACAGCATCTGGTACACAGTAGGCACTCAAATACTTGCTGAATGAAAGAAAATGGTAATTCTAAAACATCTCTCAGATGACTGTTAGCATTAGATGACATACCCCAAGTAAACACCCGACACACACAGATGGCCAATAACTCCGCAGGGTTCTTTCTTGCCTCCTTCTCTCAAACTTTCACTGCACTTTAAGGCCGTTTTCTCATTCCACGGACCTCAAAACTGGAAGGATCAAAAGGTTACATGGTCTGGTTCTCAGCCTTCAGGCAGAAAAAATTTTTTGTCCTCATTTTAGAGTTGAAGGAACTAAAATCTGTAGGACTGAGTGCTGTGTTAGTTTCCTACTGCTACTGTAACAAGTTACTAGAAATTTAGTAGCTTAAAATAATACAAATTTATTATCTTATAGCTCTGAAGGTCAGATGTCAGAAATGGGTCTGTCTGGGCTAAAATCAGGATGTTGACAGGACTGTGGTTCCTTCTGGAGGCTCTAGGGGCGAATCTGTCTCCTTGCCCCGTCCAGCTTTCTAGAGGTCGCCCGCATTCCTTGGCTCGTGGCCACATCACTCTGACTCTGCTTCCATCTTCACGTTTCCTTCTCTGCTCCCTCTGACAAGCACTGGGGGAGCCACCTGAGTAATCCAGCATAGTCTTCCCATCTCAAGATCCTGACCTTGATCACATCTTCAAAGTCCCTTTTGCCATTGAAGGTAACACATTCACAGGTTCCAGGGATTAGCATGTGGACATCTTGGGTCGAGGGGAGGGGATTGCTCTACTTGATTTTCTCCAAAATGGCACAACTGGTAAATGACAAAGAGAGGACCACTAACAGAATCTCTCCTGCCAAACACGACAGTCACCCCTCCTCACACTCACGGGCACCACACCTGCAGAGGTTATTACTGCAGAAGAAGAAAGCAGGGGCATCCCAAGGGTGTAAGACTGGGTTGAAGGCCACACGGGGAACCTGTGGATGTCCAGGATTGGAGTCCAGGCTCCCTGGTGCAGCTCTCCTTCCCTAGATTGTGTGGCTTTTCCCAGGGTCAGCCAGAAGAAGACTGCGTCCACAGTACACATGCCACTAGGCCCTTGATGCCCCATGGATCTCAGTCTTATTTTTCATCTCTTTTTGGTATTTAGAGCAGCAAGTGGCTAAGCCTGGTTTCTTTAATGATGACAGAGTTCTACAATTGAAAAGAAACCCCAGGAGATCAAGAAGGTCTACCTGATACCAGCCCGGTTGTAGACAACAGATGCCATAATTTAATAATTATATTCATTTTACTATACACACCCCAGTATTCCCTCTTGTCCAGCCCATCTGTCTGAATCACTTCTGGGCACATGTCACAAAATGCCTTTATCATTAAATGAGCACATGTCCTTATGAGCAACAAACTGTAAACTCTTTGAAGGCAAGAACCACGAAAATACTTTTTAATTTTTTTTTTTCATGAATTCTTACCCTGTATCTATCTCCCTCACTACACCTTCAACCGCATTCTAGACAAATCAAGCCAGGTTGGGCAGGTGCCACCAGAAGCAGGCATAGGCCCAGGACAACAGTGGGTCCAGAGTCTGTGGGCTCCAGCAAGCTGGATCGAGGAGCACCAGGGAAGCAATGGGACGCTGACTAGCTCCTGGGTACACAGGGCTCCATCGTGATCCAGGGCTTCAGGACAACCCTACACTGTGGGTGAAAGTCCTAGGGTGGGACGAGGGAAAGGTGCCACCTTTTCTCTGCCCCTTGGTTTAGCCTCTGGAGTTCATCCTTTTCTTCCAAATGAAAATATTCTTAGTATCCACCCAAATCCCTCCAAATGCCCTCCTCCCGGTCCTCTCATGACTGCACCTTTGCATTCTCCCGTGGGGAACAATGTACTGTCTGGGGACGAGCTAGCTGAGCTGGCTGTCACAAACCTAGTTACTAACTCAAAGATGGACTAAAACTACAATGGCTGAACTCCCTATTAAACAGTTGGTTGTAAGAATTGTGTCGAACTAATGCACCATTTTAATGGTTAAACAATTAGCTTCACTAACATACACAACCAGTGACCAGACAACACAGAAAAAATACAAATTGAAACCTAAGGGAAGAAATCAATAGGGAAACAACAGGATATTAAAGCTGCAAGGGAGTAAACCCCTGCCATGCCTAATTCCAGATCGATACAGGAATTCAAGAAGATCTAACGTTCATATTTGACTGACTCCTGTCATTTTTTCCCCTGCAATCTCCAATTCTCAAGGGACTTCATGCTCTGATCAGAAATCTTCACATCTTGGCCCAGGGGAAGAAAGTAAGGATCCCCAGTGCCTATGACAGTGGCTGCCACATACACACAAGGGTGTGGGATTACAGGAGAACGTGAGGAAAGTAGGAAGGATTCAGGGAGACCGCTGTTCTCTTCTGCACGCAATGAGTGGGATCGACTGCCTTGCTTTGCTCCATAATGGCACTTTTCTGCCTCAAAGACTTCGTGTCTTCCTTCTGCCTGGAAAACTCTGTCCCAGGGACCAAGAGGCCTCCTGACCACCCTGTCAGGTACTGTCACATCACCTCCCTTATTTCCTTCGTGAGGCTGGTGCTCTCCGAAGTGGCCTTTTCTGCCTGTTTACTTGTGTGTCTATCTCCCCAGCAGCCTGTTCACCAAACATCTCCAGTACCAAGATCACTGCCTGCTATCTAGTAAGTGCTCAATAAACATTTGTTGAAGTGACTGAATTAACTAATGGAAAAAGAATGGCTTGAGGAACCTGAGATCTAGCTTAGCCTGAGACTCGGCTCAGTAATCCCAGAGCATTTGGGCAACTCTGTCCCCATCTCCAAGTACGGCTTGAGCCATCTGCCTTTGAGACCAGCTCAGGTTACTTCAAATGCTTTAAAAGATTGCAGTTATATCAAAAGCCATTTTCTAAGTGTTGTCACTAATATGAACCAAACTTCACATCTATGGGTGAGAGCCTTTCTGTTCAAGGTCTTCTTTCATTCCCCTACCTTTACACACAAACACACACACACTCCCCAACTCACGAACTCCTGGCCAGACTTTGCCAGGCCTGCTGGGCTCTGTTGCTGAACTTAATTTCTGTTCCTCCTTCCTCTAAGATTCCACCTTACTCACGTTTTTCTCTTTTTACACCTTCTAAGAAAAGCAGCAGCTCCCTGAAGAATGGATTCCAACATCAGCGTTTCTGGCTGAAGCTCTAGCAGAGCTGGCTGGGACTGCAGCCATCCCTGCTGGTGACCCGGGTGCTGAGGCAGGACACAGGCCACAATGCTTGGCCCAGTGGCAGGTGGAAAAAGTGTCTCCTCCTGTGCACCTGCTGGTTGGTGGCGGGGAGTGGGGAGAGCTGGCTTAGAAGGAAAAAATTCTTGGGTGGCCTTGGAGCACTGCCCTTCTGCTTCAAGGGTGACAACAGCCACTGCCCTGTCCTCTCCTTTCCTGCACTTACTCAGGACTTCAGCACCAACATGTCTTCCTGGTAATTTTACCATCCTCAGAGAGGGAGCGCACCCTCACTCACAGAGCTACAACCAGACAATGTTCCCGACACCACCAGCACACCGGGCTTGGGGTCTATTTCTTCCAAGTGTTTGCCACTTCCACATCTGCCAGGAGAGAGAGAAACAGGAGCATTTGGGGAAGTTATTTAATTCCATGTAGGCCATGTTCCTTTTGCTTACATTTGGGCCTAAAACAATTCCCAGGGAAGAAACTCAAGACACCCAGAAGCAATAAATGCTGGCTGAAATTTGGAGGATACCCAGATCTATATGTATCATACCACATCATTCCTTTTACCATCAGAAAGTTAGATCCTTGGCGATTTGTTTTAAAAATCCCTTGCCCTATTTATTACCTATCCAGTAGTCCTACTCATGGACTGCGCAAAAGCAAGGGAGTAAAAGGACTAGGGCTGGGCCCTGGGGTGCTACCGTTTAGAACAGAGTCTACTCACGACCCCACACACAGGCGCTGCTCAATCAATACCTGCTGCATGAACAGAAGACTCCCTTTCACAGAATAGGCCTCCCCCTAAGTAATTAGGCAAATGCCTTTCTGTTAAAATAGAAGTAACTTCAGTTAAAATAGAAGTGACTTCCCTCCTCCTATGAATGAGTTAGTCCAATTCCCTCAATCACAGAAGAAACCAAGGTGACAGTACACAAATCAGATTGTGTCTCTCTCCTCAAAACCCTCAAACGGCTCTCCATCTGACCCAGAATAAAACCTGAGACTCTCACAGAGGGCCTAGAAGGCCCCACATTCTGTCCCCTAAATCCTCCTGTCCTCCCCACCCCTACTTCATTCTAATTAAAAGCACCTCCTTGCCACAGGCACAAGCCCAGCTCGGGGCCTTGGCACTGGCTGTCCCTCGTGCCTCAAAGTTGCCTCCCCTGGCCACCCAGCAGGCCTGCCCCCAGCTGCATTCAGACCCGTTCACATAGCACCTCACCAGACAAGTCTTTCCTGGCCACGCGATGCGGGTGTTCCCAGCTAGAATTCTATTTGCTTCTCTTCCCACCAGAAAGTAGCTCCAGGAGAACAGGAGCCCTGCCCGTTTGGTTTGCTGCTGCTCCCTGGTGCTCAGACTCGCATCTGTCACACCACAGGCAGGTGCTCAGTTGCCCCTGTTGAACTGCTGGACCAATGAGAGCAACGACACCTTAGTGTAGGGAAAGCTCATGTGTTTCTAGAAAGGCAGGGATGGAAAAGAAAGGGGCAGGAAGAACAGAGGGTCTGTCACCCAGTTTTGCCAAAAGTTGGTGATAAAATATGCTTAGTAACACGGGATGGAACAAGCATCCCAGGGTAAAACCCAATATCCAAGTGTTAATAAAGTGAGACCAAGACTAGTCAACAGGCTTTTCCCGAACGCCTGGGAAGTACTGAGTTCTATGCTTTGTGTGGTTCCCAGGAAAGAAGAAAAATCACTCTTGCTTTCAATATTGTAGTTTATAATCTTAGAATTACACAGCAAAATACTAGAGTGAATCAACACAGCACTGAGTGGAGACAGAGCAATACAGACAGGGTCAGCAGAGTCGGGAAGATACCCTGAAGGATGTCTGTGAAGCTGCAGTAAAGGACAGCATGGACAGAATGTTGGGTTCAAGGAAAGAATTGGAGAGAATATTGCAGGCAGACAGAATGAGAAGAGAAAGAATATGAAGAGCCCCTTGTTTCACGTGAGAGACGGTAACAGTGCAGTGATGCTGGGCGGGTGGGGAGAGCCGAATGACATGGGAAGTGAGGTGCTACTGGGCAGCTGGAAAGGGTTTGGAATCACAGGCTCAAAGGTCTGGGTTCAGCGCCCCCTTAAAATGTGTATTTCAATCTGAAAGTGTTTACTGAAAGCCCACATGTAGGAGAAAAATTAGTCACAAGGCAGTGGAGCCCTACGTACCCCACAGGTGGTGGTGGACGGCCACAGTAACAGCAGCTGACATTTCCTAGAACGCTCCCAAGTGCAGAGGAGCACCCGTACCAGTTCACTCAATCCCAACAGCACCAGGAGGTGGGCATGGCCATCATGTGCCAGATGGGAAAACTGAGGCTCTGAGCAGTCACCTGACCCAAGGGCATCCAGTTATAAGAGGTGAGGTCAGGATTTAACTCAAGAAATTTGGCCCAAAGCACATGCCCTTCACTAATACTCTGTACTGCATCTCCAGACAATGGGAATTAGAACTATGATGACCACAATTATCTTGTGAACTAAAAATCAGGACACTCCTGCTGACAAAAGATTTTTGAGCTGCTTCTGATTATAGGAAACAGTTTGGGAGTTGGCATTTGGATGCCAAGCAATAGGATTTCTGGGACAGTTCATGGGCATGAAGGAACAGAAGGTCTGAAATTAGGTCTGCCCTATAAAACGTGGGCCAGGTCTCGGACAGATAAACACACAAACGATAAGTGACCATCCTAAGTGTAGGACAGACCAGAACAGGGTACTCAAAGAGCACCCAGCAGGAGAGAAGCCTGACCTCAACCAGGAAGTCAGAGGAGGTTCCCCTCGGAAGCAAAGATGCTCTTGAACCAGAAGCAGCAGGCGAGGGAAGAGCAGTGCTGGAGAGGGCACAGTCTGTGAAGAGGCTGAGCGTGGGAAGCGGCCAATGCCGGCAGGCGGGGAAAGGACCACCAGCTGCACCCATCCAGGGCTGGACTTTCCTGGGCGGGGGCAATGCCAAGGGCAAACGGAAGAGCACTGAGGGAAGTGAGGTGGAGGGTCTGGAATCAAAGCTGGCCCGGGAGGAAACCATGGGTCCACAAGGTCGCAGGGGAGGGAGAACGGGCCCAGCCATTGCTGAGCAGGATGCCAAGCTCGAAGCTTAGGAGCTGAACAGCCCCAGGGTATGTCAGAGCGAGGGGACGACTAAGGAGGGACAGAGACAATCCCCCAAAATGAGAGGCCGGAGTGGTGGTGGGACATCCACATGGTTTACCCAAAACAGGTAGAGAGGGGACTACAAGCTAGTTACCAGGGGACGTCTGGGCACCGGCGAGAGCGAGGAAGAGGCCACTATGGCTCACACGCAGTCCCGTCCCCACAGCCCTGCTCCATCCCGGCTCTGTCCCCGCTGCAGTGCACCTAAATGCTGCAGGAACAGGACCAGGCACATGCCTGCCGGGGACAACTCAGTGGCGCAGGGGGCGCGGCACTCCATCTGTCACCCCTGGGGAAGCGCGCACTCCAGCAGCCCAGCTCTCTCCTGGGCCAGACGCCCGTTTTTGCACGTTTGGAAGAATGTGCAACTGTTCTCTCACCAACCACTGCCCCTGAAATATCATTCCTCCTAAAGTAATCTCTCAGTTTATAAGTTATGCTAATGAGGAAATGGCCTCGTAAACAACATTAATAATGAAATACAAGATATGAAGTTCATTTGATAAAATATTCATTAAAGGTTTAAATAAACTGGGAGAAAAAAAAGACACTCATTTTTGCATTAGGGAAAACCCTACAGATCTGAAGCACTAAAGACTCACACATCTGCGGTGATTCGTAAGCCTCAGTAACTACGATAGTGCTGTGCAGTGCTCAGGTCCGTGGCATGGCCCAGACACCGAAGGCGCTCTCCAGACAAGGTGCACAGGACAAAATAGTAATCAAGACCCTACCTCTCGCCTTTTTCTACTTGAAGAGATCTTTATTTTTTTTCCACAAAGTAGATTAAAATCTGTTATTGTTATTGATGGTTCAACGCAAATAAATCGTAAGTATCTTAAATTTCCCAAACTTTAGAATGATTCCTGAGGAGCATTAAGTCACTTTAAGGTAAGAAAATATCTGGTTAAACGTTCATTCCTCAAAAACTAAAAGGTTTAAAAAAAAAAAAAAAAAAGCAAGCCAGGCTTGTGGCGCTGCTGGGCCTTTGCTGCTCTCGGGTGGGCTCTCTGCTACCTGCTGACCCGTGCGTCTCCTCGCAGCTAGACACTGGAACCAGGCGCACCGGGTCACTAGTCACATCCAAGAATTCAATTTCTTGCCATGACCGCTGGGAAGCACTTCTCTATTTCCCTAGGCAGAAGGAGCATCTCCCTTCTGTAAACTGCCCCAACTTCACACAGAATTCAAATGAAGTAGAGCTCGTCCTTGGCCACAAATACCTGTATGAGATCCACCCACACACTAGGCTACCACCCCAGCCATAAGCAGGGCTGGGTCTCAGTGACATTTGTGTGCTGGTGGCAAGCCAGAAAGAAGGCACGAGGGGGTGCACTGACAAACGAGTCAGGGAGGGGGCCTGTCCCCAGGTCTGCAGTGCGCCTCACGGAGGGGGTCCTTTGAAACCCCAGAGGGAGAGACCACAAAGCTCTTGCCCCAACAAGTCCAGAATTTTTGACACAAATAATCTGTTGCCTTCGTAACAAAGAGTCATAGAAATGTGTGTACCCTGCGATTGAAGGAATACCTCTGGGTATTTATTTGAACAATTAATCCCAAATTTGAAAACACTATGAATGCATTTCGTAATTCTTTCTTACTGTGAAGCACATGGATCTAATTAAGTAAAGTTGGGCAGAGCACCTTGGTGGGATGTGCACAGCCGCCGGTATCACTACAGAGACCGGGTCCCAGCAGCCCTTCAACCGTCCACTAGCTGCCCAGTTGACACAGGGATATAACACATCATCATTTGCCAGTTCCACTCACCCACTGAGTTCTCCTTTTGCATCACAAGGTCTTCTCTGGGACCTGAGGGAACAGCTTTTATTAAACTAATTCCAAACACAGTTATATCTCCCTTAAAGCTCAAGTTCCTAATTTGAGCTTGAGTAAAAAAATCCACTCAAGAAATGAGGTAAAAGCAAAAGAACCTTAGAATATGGTGGTCTAATTCATGTCTACTATTTCGAGTATTCATTTTGCACCAGTGAATCTGACATTTGCACCTCCACCCTGCTCCTCTCTTTGGACCTCCAGAAGCACTTGTCCACATTCCTGCCCAACGTCTCCACTTGGAGATCATTTTATAGCCAGTTCAAACTTAGCATGTCCCAAACTGAGTCCATGCTCCTGCCCTCCTGCCCACAACAAGCCCTTTTCCTGAAGGTTTCCTAACTCAGAAAACAGCCCTAGCACCCATCCAAGCCAAAACCCAGAGAGTCTGTACTTACTACTTTTCCTCCTCTACCACAACCAAATAATCTAACTGCTGCTCATTCCACTGCTCAATAATTCCTGAATCTTTCCACTTCCATCAGCACCAGAGTCGACAGCCTAACATTTCCCCCACAAACAACTCAAATAACCGCATCATCAGGCTCCTTGATTTCATTCTTGCCCCTCCCCTATGTTTCTACCTGGTAGCCAAAGCAGAGTTTTTTTTTTTCCTCAAGTCTAAAGCGGACTTTCTAAAACACGTCACCCTTTTGCTTAAAACTCTTTAGTAGCTTCTCATAGCCCTTAGGACCAAGTCAAGGTGCTTGTCCTGGCTAGCGAGGCCCTCCACGATGGGACCCTGTGGTCCTCAAGCCCTTGCTCACTCTTGTCCGGCCACACGAAGCTCCACCTGGTTCCCTGAACAGACCACACCCTGAATAATCCTCATGACTCTCTTTACCTAGCTAAAGCCACTCAGTGTCCAGCCCTCACTCACCCCCGGTGTCTCTCTCAGGGAGCCTACCCTGACTCCTCAGGCGAGGTTAGGGCCCTCGTCACGTGCCCCTTGGTGTCTTGTGTTTGTCGTTGTATTTGTCTAATGTCTTTCTTCTCCATTAGCTTATCAGCTTCATGAAGTTAAAAACAATGCCTGTCTTGCCTGGAATTAGAGTCCAGGTTCAGTTCAGCTGTTCACTGGCTGGCAAGTGGCCCTGGGTAAGTACTTCATCTTCTCTACATCTTAATTTCTTCTCCGTAAGATGGAAATATTTAATATCAGCTCATCTAATCCAGAGGCCACTTGGAGTAACAAGTCAGATAACAGAAGTAAAGACAGTCTAAAATTTTTGAAGCTATAAAAATATAAAGGATCAGTATTAGTTTCATAATACTAGCAGACAGTTTGCAGTCCTTATAAATATTTTTTGTGGACTACAGTGACTTTGAAAAACTGAAATGAAGCCCATGTACAGTGGCTCACACCTATAACCCCAGCACTTTGTGAGGCCAAGGCAGGAGGATCCCTTGAGTCCAAGAGTTCAAGCAAGACCAACCTGGGCAACATAGTGAGACCCAGTCTCTAAAGAAAATTTTTTTTAAAAAATTAGCCAGGTATGGTGGCTCATGCCTTTTGTTCCAGCTACTAGGGAAGTTGAGGTGGGAGGATCACATGAGCCCAGGAGTTTGAGGCTTCAGTGAGTTATGATTATACCACTTCACTCCAGTGTGGGTGACAGAGCAAGACCCTGTCAAAAAAGAAAGGAAAAAAAACACTAAAATGGATTAATTTTGCTTTTGCTTTTTATTTTACTTTAGTTTTTAAGAGACAGAGTCACACTCTGTTGCCCAGGCTGGTCTTAAACTCCTGGGCCTGCTTTGGTATTTTTTATGATACCTGTTCTTATCACTAGAGACACTGCAGAGTGTCACAAAAACTGGCTGGGGAATTGTTACATCAGAGAGAAGGAAGAAAACCAAGGGAATAGACAAGGAGCTACTGAAAGGATATGGCTCCCTGGGACCAGAAGCTGCCTGTCTTCCAAGCGGAGACACACTCATACACAGGAGCGAGGCAAGGAAAGTCCATGGAAAATCCCTTCCTCTGCATGTATTCCCCTCACTGATACGTTTGCCGTGGGCTGTCCCCCAGCCCATGAGAAACTGAAGCCCTTCCCCGCACCTCAGCAGGGTGCCCAGCTGTGTCACTGGATGTGCAGGAGAGTGCATCCCCCGTGTTTTCCTGACAAGTGAGTTTTCTGGCCCATTACACACAGATCCTAAGCGCAGTGTGAGGCTTACTTTGGTCCTGAACCACAGCTGGAACTACTTAAATCAAAGAAGAGAACAAAGGATCTGGAGAGAAGCAGAAGCTCCCAGAGGCAGGGGCTCTAGCTAGGTGCTCTGACACGACCCACGGCGTGGCAGCGTTGGAAGTTCCCTTCCAGGCCTTCCCACCACCCGCCTGTGTGAGCTTCAGGCTCCTCCTCTGTGGATCAAGGAAGACACTGCCAGCAGTGACTCCCTCCCTGGGAAGTTGTCAAGGTCAGGCATGGGGATGCAAAAGCACTTTGTAAAAGGGACAGCCCTGCACGCTTGGGCTAGAGAGCTGCCAGTCCCTCCCTGGAGCCCCTCCCCCCGGCAGAGCAGGTTGGTTCTCGGGAGGCATTCTGGGGAGGCCGGGCCTCCATCCCCACCCAGTGGGAAACAGAGCTCCCCTGACAAGGACAGGCCTTCACTCCCTCCAGCTTGAATCAGGTGTTCGATTCATGTGACACCAAGGAAAGCATGTGAGGGAGGTAGAATCACAAAGTGGGCTTTGACGATGCTGTGATGAAAATAGGTCAGCCTGCTTTAAGATTCAAACCTGGCCTCAACCTTGGGTGGTTTTTTTTGGTCAAAAAACTTTTAAAACAATGACAATTCTTCTGGCATTAGGACTGTAAGTGGGCCAGCCACATCTGCTAAGAAGCAAATCTCTGCTACACACTGCTACACACGCCCCAGCCTGACTCCCAGAATCCTGGTCCCAAGTGCAAATGTGTCTCAGATGACAGGCTCAGGAGGGATCCGACCCAGAGGCCTTTCCGGGCAGGCCCAAAGCTACGTCTCAGCAGACTCGTCAGCCCTGTACCTCTCCTTCCTATTTCTATTAATTAAACTTAATTTCTGAAGCAAGCGTTTCAGCAGACGCCTAGGTATGATTAGACAAAGGCATGTGAAGATGGCAGCTCTGACCCACATTAAAAATGAATTAGGCAGCTCAAATTGACACATCTTTTTCTTCAGAAAAATAGAAAAAGTAAAAGACCTGGAAACATAAAGCAAAGGCATGAATTAAGCTTTTCATTCTTCAGGGAAGCCTCAAACACAGATATACTTTGGGGACCTCTGTCTATTGAGACATTATATTTTTTTCCTCAAGTCCCTCCACACCCTCCCACCACTCTGGATTTCCAAACCAGAACCAGGAGCCTCTAATAGAGTCACCTTTGCAACATGGCACACTGGGAGGCGGGTATGCCTTGCAGACACACATTCTCTTCAGCCTTTCATTAAGCAAATCCAGCCAGGACAACAGTTGCAGCAATTCACTGGCCACACAAATCTTTTGACTTGAAGAATACTGAAGATGAGATAGTCTTTGACCTTCAAGGAACTTACAAGTTAAGCTGGGGAACAAAATACCCACCACAACTAGAACCAGGAGAAAGCAACCAAATGTGAGCTCCCTGAGAGCAGAGACTGCATCTTCTTTCTTTCTGCACTCCTGCCTCAGGACCTGCAAATACTGGGTGATAAAGGGATGGAGGGACAGAGAGATGGATGGACAGGCAGATGAACAGAGGGGCTATAAATGCAATAAGATGTTCGAGACAGAAACAAGTGGTAAAGACTCTCCGGTTTTGGATAATAGAAGGAAAACGGGGGCATCCCAGAGGGGAAGAAGTAGGACCATCAATCCAACCACCCGACCCCAGCCCCACACACCAGCATATGTCTCAGAAGGCTCACCCAGGGCAGGAACTGTGGGCATCCATTCTCTTCCTTCCTGCCAGCACATATTAGACAATCAGCAAGTTGTTTAATGAAGGAGAATGACCAGAAGAGGAGTGGGTGGATGAGAGTAGTCACCTGGGGTATCCTGGTCTCACCTGAGCTAGGAACTGCCTGGCTTGGCTCACCACCCTAAAACACTACACACAATGGCTGCTGTCACTCCAAGAGAGGTCAGTGCCCTTCACTGTGGAAACTAAATGTTCTCCTTGTGCTTTTCTAAAAAGGAAAAAAGGAGTTTGAAAAACTATGAAGGGGCACACTCTTCTCCCTTGATCTTACCCACGGTGTTACAAAGCAGACCGTGTCAGATGGAAAACAGATGACTCTGCCTCTCCATCACCTTGCAGCTCTCTGATGGGCCAGCAACTGTCACACCTGCTTAACGAAGTGCCAAGGCAGCTGCCAGTGTGCCTACCCTCTGCTAGGTACCTCACATCCACCCGACAGAGCTTCTGATTATAAACAGAGCGCAGACTCACCAGGAAGAAAGCCCCCGAGGTGAGTCGCAACTGTGGGTTCGCAGCCCCCGAGGTGAGTCACAACTGTGGGTTCGCAGCGTAGGACGCGCATGGGCTGCTGCCAGCACCAATCATTCTCAGGTCAAGGAGGGGGGGCGAGATGAGGTTCCCAAGCATGCCCACCTTATGACGGGTGGAAAGACACATTTGGATCTAGCCCTGTACCTGGGGATTGTGGGGTTTTATAAGCCCTGTAGAGAAAAGACAGCTCAGGCTACATTTGGCATGTGCTGGCCAGGCAGCCCCAGCCCTGAGCGTGCGGGCAAGACATGCCAAGGCTTGTCCCTGTGCTACATAAGGAGGGGTCAAGCAAGGACCAGGCAGGGAGACTGACGCTGCAAGTGTCTCCTCCATGCAGGGTCAGCCTGAGGATCCTGGAGGTAGCTAATTTTTCTAAATAATCCACTCTACTGCAAGTCAGCACACATGTGGATTTATATCCACATCAAAGCTATTTTATTCCCTCAACAAACATCAAATAATTTTCTGAGACCAAGTTCTGGGCAGGGATGAGACACCATCTTGCCCAATAGGGGTGCACAGTCTAAGGAGATCAGTGAACTATGCATGAGAATAGTGACAGCTTTCAAATTAAATGTTCCCCAATAAACCATACATGATTTGAGAGATTAAATAAGTTTTAAAAATGAGCCCACATGCCAATCTTCTTCCTCCTAGACTCTAAGGTCGGTATGCTTTCAAGGGTAACAGAGACCTCTAAAAATTAGGGGGGAAAGGTACACATACACACAAAATCATTGCACAATTTTAGGGAGTTCCCAGATCACCTGAAACCCACTGAAAGGTTCCTGAGGAGTCCATGGACCCCTTGTCAAGAGCCCTGTCCCAAAGGAAAGTTGGTTGCATCAACTTGCTAGGCTGTTTGCACCAATAGTACTGAAACAGGAAAAGGGGTGGGAGGTGCTGGGAGATGACATTTTCCCAGAGTCATAGCCCGCAGGGGAAAAAAACTTAACTTGCCACTATAGAGCTCCCAGATCTCAGGATTCCTTCCTGGGTACCCCCACCTAGGGATTCACCTGAGACCCTTCGTATCTGATACTTGTTCCTCTACTTGGAATGCTTTCTCCTGCAACCTCCAAATGTTCAAATCCTAATCACCCTTGCCAAGGCAGGCTCAAATGCTCCTCCTTTCAAAGCCTGCCTGCCCAGTTCCCTACATCCCCCATAACCACGAGAAAGGCCTTCTGCTACTGAGGATCCAAAACACATTCTTTGCCTCTCTCGGGTCACTGGCCACTTTATAAACCAAGTTACAATTTTCCTATATGCAAGTCCTCTCTCAACTCAGATCTTCAAAGGCCAACGTTGCAAATCTGCTGCATCTTCCACAGCACAGCCTAGGTAAAGACCTTAAACACGAAATGTTTGCTGGCGAATGAAAGATTGCTCAGTAAGAGCCACAGGACAGGAGCGTGAGAGTGTGAGGCAAGACCCACCTATAGAAAGGAGGACCCTTTCTACAGTGCTTGAAATGCATGGCAGGGCAAGGGAAATGTTGGGGTATTCAAACAAAGACAAGAAGAATATATTCTCACCAAGACTAGAATGTTAACTAAGGGTGCAGAGTCTGTGCATACAACACAACCAATGACAACCAGGAGGAGAAGCCAGATGTAGGCAGATACAGAAATTAGCATAATGTCCCGAGAACAGTCTGAAGGCTCCACTGGAGATAGCTGCTTCAAGATGTCAAGACACTATCTTGATTCTGAGCAGTAACCGTAAGCTTAGAGATACAGGCAAAATTACCTAAGCATCAGCTTCTCTGCTAAAGGCACCAACCCAAGGGACCTTCTTGCATCTGCACCTTAACTTACCAGCAAGGAGAAGTGGCAAGAAGACAACAGGCAAGGTTTTGAGTCCCAGCTCTGCTACCATCCAGTCCTGGGACCCTGGGCCTGCTTCTCTCCATGGGCCTTGGTTTCCCTGTTCTTTAAATGAGAATGTGGGATTATAATTCAGAATCTTTCCAGTCCTGAAGTTCTAGAAAGCCATTAAGTATTTAGCAAATATCTGCTCTCACACTGACTAGGCCCTGAGGAAATTACAGAAAAAATGTTAAGACAAGGCTCGCTCTTTTCCTGGAACTGGCCATCTACTTGGGAAAACAAGATACAAAAACAACTGCTAGGTCGTGGGTATGTGTGCTGTAATGTGTATGCACCTGCCCACAAGAGGTACAAAAACATTCCACAAGGTTAATAGTGGCCATCTCTTGGCTTTCTACGGGTAATTGTCATTATTTAAAATTTTCTGTGAATTCCAAATTTTCTACCTTGACAGTGTAGCTTATTTATTTATTTAGGTAAGATAAAGCACTTGGTTCTGAGTGGACAAGGGAGGAGATGCATACACATTAGCCACACATCCACTGTAACAGGACTCCATCATGTTGACAAGAACAAGCCCTCACATGTGTCCAAGGCTTGACTTTTACCAAGCATTTCACATCCACCCTTTCTCGGGAGCTGCATAAACCACCCTCGAAATAAGCAGAACAGCTCTGAGTAGCCTCATTTAGAGAGCAGGATTCCGACAGGCTGAGGATACCTAGGCCACTTTGCAAAGTCTCCAGACTGCTTAGGTGGCCACACCTGGACTCAGATCCAGCTCTTCCACCTCCTGGTGTGTGCACTTTCCTTTACCTACTGCCACTTACTAACGTCATTTGCTGAACAAATATCAAATGGCCATCACACATGAATCACTGTGCCGAGCACATGTGTGTGTGTGAGAGAGAGAGTGCGCACAAGCTTGAGGACTGAAAGAACTTCAGTGAAGACACACGTGACTACTTTCAGAAATGGAACTTCTACTGTAATTAAGAAAAATGGATGTATCCCATTCATTTATTCATTCAAAAAACATGTATTAAGTGTCCACCATGTGCCAAGCACTGTGCTAGGCACTGGGAAATAAATGTCAGGCAAATTAGACATGGTCTCTGCTTTCACAGCTCTTTATGCCAAAAAGGACCACGTGGGGTTATGAGGATGCTTTAGCACAAAGCTGTACCTGCTTCTAGAGAAAGTCACACTTCACATTCTGCAGATGGCGAGTGTCTCTTTCTACAGACAGGTAAACAGGATTAATTAAACTACACATATATTTGTCCAACATACAAGCACCCATCTATCTTGTGGTGACACATGACACCACGGGACCATGGGAAACACAAAAGACGTGGCCAAGTGTCTGCCAAGCACTTTCTCTATTCGCCATGCTCGAGGCTGTGCAAGACACACCTGACAGTACTCACGTCAGCATAGCAGGAGCATCCAGATGAGATCAAATATGTCTCAAATATTGAGGGCAAATGAGCAAAGCAAGAGAGCTCGATTGTTAACCTCGGTAACTTTATGGGTCTCCCACTTATGACATCGTGTATTCTTTCCTAACCCTCTCAAAAAAAAAAAAAAAAAGCAGGTATAATCCTCATTTTTTGAGCATGGCACATCTGCATGGTGCCAAATTACTCCTTCATAAAAAGGGTGCACGAGCCAGGGCGCCATTTCCGACGGCCAGTTGTGGGAGAACGCCATGAGGGCAGGAAGAACTGCAGTGGTCTTTGTACCTGCCGGGAGCCCATTTTTTGACAAAAATGTGAAAGGAGTACCAATCTGGCCACATGGCCGAAGCAAGGACCTTTAGTCCTTTCACAAGCCTCACCCTTGGCTACCGGCTCCTTCCTCAATTTCAAGATGGCCCCGCACAGCACGGCCTAACCCGTGTCCTTTCAACAGAGGTGCTCTGCCGGTGTCTGTCCCAGACGGCAAACAGAACGCAGTACTAAGGGATCAGGTTTGACAAGTCAGAGTCACACAGCCTCCGAATCCCACTACTCAAAGTCCTGCCTGCTGGGACGAAACTGGCCAGCAGATGGTTGAGACCCTAAGTTCAGTTCAGGGCAGCCTGATTTGCTTGAAGGGTGTTTTTGAAAATCACTAGATAAATACAGCTTTGCTCATTCCTATGTTAACTGAACAAAGAAAAATAAATTCCCTCATGAATCTTTGTAACAGACAAAATAACCACTTCCAGAACCTCAGAAAGGATATCATTTCCTAAATGATAAGGTTTTTTGGTTCAGATGTCATATATGAGGCATCTTTACTTGGAGAGCCCTATAATAACAAGGTCTTTTAAGTAAAAGAAACCAAAATAGAAAACTACTTACGAAGATGTTTCAAAATTAAATAAGGGAAGAGAAATTTGATTATGATTAACTGAAGTTCAAGTTATGAGTTACTGTTTTTAACATGATTGCTCGGTCCATCTGTTTGATTCCAGAATGCCTCAGAATGTCTTTTCTGGTTATTTTATGTTCACTGAATGAGCCTGCCAATGTCAGCTTCAGCTTACTGTTGGGAGTAAAAATATTAAGACAGTCTTATAAACTGCAGTTTGGATCACCTGCATCATCCACAGGAAGTCACCCGCAGCCCTGGCTCTGAGGGCAGCTCTGAGCAAGTCCCAGGTCGGGAGCTGAAGGCTAACTCTGGCTTCTCCTCCACAGCCTGTGCGTTCAGTGTGCTGCTGGGGCGTGGCCACAGGCTGTCAGGGGTGTCCCCTCACCCTTAGTATATACCCCTCCTAATCTAGGCCCTCGATGGCTCTTCCCCACAACTATGTGAACTGAGGTCCCACTGCTGCTCTGGCTCTCTTCTTCACTCCACTGGACGCATCCTAGAGCACCGCCCAGACTGACAGTGCAGCGTCCTCCAGACAGGCTACATAATTTTCAGGGCCCCGTGCAAAATGAAAATGCAGGGCCCTCTTGCTTTAAAAGTACTAACAATCTCAAAATGACAATAGCAGAGCCCCAGGCAACTGCAGAGAACACACACTCGTGAGATCTGCCGAACTCCTTAATCTGGTACGCAAGGTCCTCTCCCACCTCGCTCCACCGTACCACCTCCTTATGGGCTGCGGGCCCCAGAAATCCTCATCCTTTCACAGAGGCATCCTCACCATCCCATCGCTATGCCTCTGTTCATACCCTTCACCATCAGGAAGGAGAGTTCGAGGTTCCCTCTGCCACACCCTCACCAGACCCCCCCAGACTTCTGTCTGGGCACCCATGACTCTTTACGACATCTCCCTCAAATACAGAAGGGAACTGTTACTTGTCTTTGAAAGCCCAGTTCCAAGCACAGAGCCTGGCTACCATGAGCATCAAGAATGAATGAATCGGCTCCCTGTCACGTTTGGCCACTCCTTTCTTCCACCCTGTCTTACTCTCTGCAGCTCTGCCTGTAAAATCACATGCCTCCTTCAGGCTCAGCTCGGATATCACCTCCTGTGTTCTCCCAGCTGGATGGGGTCCGGCTCCATTCTGGGCTCCCTCTAGCTTCCCACTTTCCTGACAGCACTTGCTGGTATAGTATCTTACACCGTAGGATCTAGACACCTGACCAACCGCACAGACCAACTGGGCTGGAGACACCCAGGAAGGGGCTTTCCGCTGTTCCTTTCCACCCCCGCAGACTTCAGAGTGTTTTGTATGTGGTAGAGTCTCCATAAGTAATTCTTGACCAGATGACAAAAACAGATGAAATGAGACTTCCCCCTGCCATGTCCCCTTCTTAAAATAGATCTTTTAAAAACACATCAAGATGGAGGGAAAGTAAAATTAAAAGTTTATAAAAATATTAAAAATAGAATGAACTTAATGTTTTAATCGCAGCAGTCCCCAACCTCTTTGGCACCAGGGACCAGTTTCACGGAAGACAATTTTTCTGCAGACGGGGCCAGAGGGTGGCAGAGCTCTGCGGCCCAGTCCCTAAGAGGGACCAGTACCAGTCCATGGCCTGGGAGTGGGGACCGCAGTTTTCAGGAAGCATCTTCAGAACTAGTATAAAGAAGCTGCACTCCGTAAGTACTAAAAGGAAGAGCGAGAGGATGGATCCCGTCTTCTGGGAATCACGCGTGCTGGGCACCACCGAGCTTCTCTGCCCACGTCACCTCACAGGCCTCACACCCGGGGACGGCCACTGTTGCTCTCTCACGCTGCTATGTGCACCTAACTCCTCTTCTCCTGGCGGGAACCTCCTTCTCCGTGGGGAATCCTTGCCTCATGTGGTTTGGGTAGAGGCGACTCCACCCTCTTCTGGCCACTGCAGGGCCAGAAAACTCTTATTCTCCTGGCCACAGCGAAAAGGACAAGAACAGACTGTGCCCCCAGCCAAGAACTCAGACACCCCTATGGGATTTCTCTAATTTTTCTATTGGAAAAGCACTGCCTCTTTTGGCTGGGTTGCCAAGCTGCTAGGATCTGAATTCGGGGCTGCCAGTGGCCATCTCGCCACCACATCCGCGGAGAAAGCCATGCAGAGCAGCCACTGTCAAGAGATGAAGAGAGGGCACCGCACCAGCACTGGCGCCTCTGGAATCAGGCAACACCCGACGTCAGCTGCACCCCAGGCTTCCTTTCCCCTCAGTCCATTTGAATTGAGCTTCTGTCACTTGCAACTTAGAGAGTCTGAGTGAGTACGATGCTATGACAAGGACCCACTCGTCCCGCCTTACAGATGAGGAAGCTGAGCTTTAGGTAGATCCGGCAAAATGATCAAGACCACACGGCCAGTGAACGGTGGGGCCAGGAATTAAACTCTCTGAGCCCACAGCTCACTATTCTAAGATAGGAGGTAACTAACCAGAGCCTCCACCCTCTGAGAGCCCCTCCAGCAAAATACAGGGACAGAAGTGCCATTATGAACTGTACTGGCGACATGATTTAAAGCAATGTGCTCTTAGAAAGATCTAAAATAAATAACACTGGTGAACAATGTAAGCATTTATCAATTCTACTTAGTGAATCAAATGAGCCGGTATGAAAATTGAATGAAAAAACGACAGTGATCCTTCATCAGGGACATAGGGTAAATCGTGACTGGCTGCTGCTCAGACTGGCTGCCACGTTCCACCAGGTGGTAATGGCTAAAAATAAGAACTGCTGCAAAAGCAATGTAGAGAAATTCAAGAGCATTATGAATAATGGCTCCACAACAGCTTATTAAGGGAAGTTACACCATATGAAGCACACCTCTACATCTTTAAGGTGATGGCTGGAAGGGTCATCGGGTCTGCCCACACTGACTGCCTTAATTTCTCTCTCAGTGACAGAATGCTGGCCTGGGAGAGCCATTAGCCTGACGGAGGATGGAGAGTGTCTCGTGTTCTTACGGGAAGACGTTACAGAAAGCAATGACTTTCTGGCTTGATGGCTTTTGGTGATTCTGTACACTCAAGATTTCACTGAGAAACCTCTCATCCAGACACTGAACTTCATTTAAATCCATTTAAAATTTCGGAAGAAACACTCACCAGAAAACTTTCATTGGGTGCCATTTTGATTTAAGAAAAGCAAACTGACCTACAAGTCAAACCTTAGGGGCCTCTTCTTATTTTTCTAACATAACAAACATCGGGGCGTCTTCCAAGCGCTTCATGGGCCACTGTGATGGAAACAGATGGCACACGTCCCAGTTGAAAGCAGCACACCCCCTCTGTGGGCCATGTGTCTTATCTGAAGCCAAGACAACCAGGAGAACCAACAAAGCAAAGATGCCACAAGGACCACCAGCACTGTGCTTTGTCCAGTCTCAACGGAGAGAGGGAAGGTTCCCAGGGGACGTGAAAATTTCCTCCCAACTAAAAATTGACACTTTAGAAAAAATAACTGTAATTTTCCCATCATCTATTTAGCCATTTATAAGCCTAATTTTAAGAAGAGAAAAAACTTTGCCAATTATGGGATATTTTTCCATTTCCAACAAGGTATTTCAAGGATTCACTTAGTGCCTTTTGCTATGGGGATACAAGTGTTAGCAAATATTTCAATTAACAATCCAACACCAGATCTTACCACATGAACAGCTATGAGTGTCTAGCACCCTTTAAAAAAAGAGAATTTACTGAAGATTTTTAAAATGAACGTGACTAGCAAAAAAACATTCTGAATACCTTAAACCAATTGGTGTGTGTCTTTATTCTAATGAAGTAACAGATAATGGGCTAAAGGGACACTTATTTGTCCACTGGGCTGGGTAATCCTGTTAGTTCAGGTGACTCCGAATGCCTTCCTCACCAGCAAAATGACGACCGACCCTGGACCCTGCAATGCTGTGCACCATGGCCACACCTGTGGGAATTCAGAAATTTCCTACTCATTCCATATCTCTGCCAAAGGCAGAAAGCAAGTCAAACAACGAATGATTACAGCTAACAACAGAAACAAACATAATCCCAAATAAATCCAGTTTGTACCTATTATTGGCAAGACAGAACAGGAACTGCCCTGAACCTCAGTCCCACCCCACCTCCAAATTCTCCCCCTCTTTGCCCACACAGAGCAGCACCTCAACACCTTCAGCCTTGACGGGTCTCTCTGTGAACTCTGCCCTGACCTCTGCTGCATTCCCACCCACACAGCAAGTTCCTCTCTCCTCAGAGCTCCCACGGCCTTGTGTGCACAGCAAGGATGTCGCGTGCACATCTGTGCACAGCAAGGATGTCGCATGCACATCTGTGCACGAGCTGGGTATGGACACATCTGCTGGCAGCACTGCACCATAAGCTCCTCCGCGGTCCAGCCTGTGCCTGATCCTCTCTGAATCCCCCAGACCAACCATGCGTCAACACATCCTGGGGCACACAAAAGACTGCAAATTTGACAGAGACCCCAGATACTTAGATGTGCCTGCCCCGTGCTTCTGTCTCAAGACATCAACGGGGTCACAATGAAAAGACACCACTGCAATGTCCCCAAGAAATCCAGAGCAGGATTGTGATGCAGGACAGCAGGAGCCTGTCATGTGGGTCTCAGCAGGGGTCTTACCCTGTGAGCTTCACAGAGTTTGAAGTCACTGCAAGGTTTGTTTTGAGCTCTCTGGGCTTCTTCCCTACAATCCCCAAGAGTCAGTTTGGGCAAGCTTGCTTGAGTTAGTGCACGTGAGTGATAGATAGTGAGCACACGAGAACGTTCCTGTCTGCTGGGGTGAGTGTGGCGGGGGTGACGGGAGATACTACAGCTGCCTGGGGGAGGTCTTGAAACGGTTAAGTGCACAAAAGCATGGATTCCCCACAGAATTCAACAAGCTTATAAGAAGAAATGGTTAAAGGCTGAAAACAACACCCCCCCAAATCTATCTGCGAGAATTTCATAGTCAATGATTTTGACCCACACTTAACATTTTGTGCTCAACATAATCTGGTTTACTTTACACTTAAAAATAAATACTTCCCTCCCATCTTCCCTAAGGGGCTAACAAGAGAACCAAGGAAGGCAGACAGGGTTCTCTCGGGGTGTGGATCCAGTACGAAAGATTCACATAATCCCATGAGCTGGAAGGCACCTGCTGGAGCTAGAAGGCATTACAGAGGCACCTCCTTGGGCACAGAAGAAGAGTGTGTGTACACAGTGCATGTGGACACTGGGTGTGCACAGCAGAGAGGAGGAGAGACAGGGCAGGGCCCTTGTCATTTGGAATAGAGACCACATAAAGCACGTGCACAAAACACTGAGTATCTTTGCTGTGTGCACCAGGCATCGTGAGATGGCACTTAGACTTGTCCCCTCAGCCTCCCTCCTCCATAGCATAATGCAGCAGAAAGAACACTGGGCCTCCTTGTCAAGAGACCTGTACTGTAAACCTACTTTGCCAAGAATCATTCTTCCTCCTTGGCCAAGAGCCATTCATTCATTCAATTACTTGCTTATTCCTTGATTTTTTTTTTTTTTTTGAGACAGTGTCTTCCTCTAAATAGAGTGCAGTGATATCATCATAGCTCACTGTAACCTCAAACTCCTGGGCTCAAGTGATCCTCCTGCCTCAGCCTCCTGAGTAGCTGGGATCATAGGCATGCGCCACTATGCCTGACTAATTTTTCTATTTTTAGTAGAGACAGGATCTGGCTCTTGCTCTGGCTGGTCTTGAACTCCTGAGCTCAAACGATCCTCCTGCCTCAGCCTCCCAGAGTGCTAGGATTACTGGCATGAACCACCACGCCAACATCCTTGACTCTTTCATTTCAGAAATGTGTAAGGAGTAGATGGTGGTGAAGGTTGCACAATATTAATATACTTAATAACACTGGACTGTACACTTATAAATGGTTAAAATGGTACAAGCTATGTATATTTCACCACAATAAAAAAAAGCCTAGGAAGTACCCACTATGTGCCAGTCACTGGGCACACATGGCTCATGCAAGTATTCATTCACTCAAACATCACAGAGTACCCTTGCGCCCAGAGCTATTCAAGATACTGGACATGCAACAGGGAAAGAATGGAAGCAGCTCCCCTGCCCTCACAGAGCTTTCATTCTAGTGGGGGACACAAACTATAAATAAAATAAGCAAAATGCGTCATATGGTAGAGAGGGATAAGTACAAACGAGAAAAATAAGCTGAGAAGGGCAATATGAAGTATCGGGGGCAGGGGCCACAGATAGCTTCGTTAAAAAGGTGACTTTGAGCAAAGATCTAAAGAAAAGGAATATCAGCCATGTAGATGTCAGCATAAAAAATCTTTCTGAACAGAAGGCCCAGCAAGTGCAAAGGCCCTGGGGCAGAGCAAGCCTGCATGTCTGAGAAACAGCAAAGAGACAGATGTGAGTGGAGGGAAGGAAAGGCACAGCAGCAGGAGACAGGTGGTGACAAAGAGTGGTCACACGGGCAAGCAAAGCAAACACAGGCCTTCCCTGACAGTGATCAGCACAGATGACAGCCAAACTAATGAATAAACAATTACAAATGATGCTGTCAAGAAAACAGGTTGGGCATAATGATAGAAGAAATACGGGAGGGACTTTTTAGATGGAGGATCAGTGACAGCCTAAAGAGGTGACATTTAAGCTAGGAATTAATTGACAAAATGAGTTTCCAGATGGAAGAAATACGTTTAAAAGCTCTGTGGCAGTAACTGTTTATCATTTTAAAGAAACTGACATGATGGTGATGTGGCAGAAGCACCATGGGCACAGGGAGAACTGATGGAGACTCTGGGGGAGACGCAGGGGCCACGCAGGGCCTCGTGGGCCCAGTACAAAGCCTGAGTTCTGTTCACAGAAGATGGTCTAGGAAAGGGAATTTAGGTGGGTGACATGCTCAGATTTGTTTTTAAAAGGCCACTCTGGCCACTGTGCGGAGAAGAGACTGGGGCACAAAGGTGATGGTAGTTTAGATTAGGGAGGTGGCAGCAGAGACAAGGAGAAGTAGACAGGTTCAAAATAAATCCAGAGACAGAGAGGACAGGACCGGTGATGATTCCTGTAGCAGATCAGGGATGAGAAGAAATCCATGGCAGCCTCAGACCTGTGGTGTCAGCACCTGGGTGGATGGGATGTCATCTGCTGGGACGGGGATGGCTGCGGGTAACCAGACTAGGAGAGAGACCTGGGCTCGATCTCTGATGTGTCAAGTTTGAGATGCCTTTGAAACATATGAGTTGAGACGAACAATAGGTCAGGGGCAGGAATGTACACTCAGCAGTCAATGGCAATTGACAGCAGGTAAAGAGGGACAGACAGACAAGAGCTCCGTGACCTCAAACAAATCAGTCCACCGGCTGAGTGGTAGTTTTCTCTTTTGTAAAACCAGGGGGATGTCAAAGGCACTTCAAGAGAATTTTATGAGTCCCAATCTCTCAGGGTCAGGAGTTCCCCACCACCTATTCCTAAAAAAGACAAGGATGTTTTCCTGTTTAGGGACCATAGTTAATTTAAACACACACCTGCAGCTTTGGTTCCTATGGAGAAGTGTGGCTGTCACCCTGTGAACAGGACAGGGGTGGCCCTTCCTTTTCCAGCTTGCCCACCTCCACCTGAGCCTCTCTACCAACAGGGAACACCTCATGACTAATATGAAAGGTCTGTGTGAGACTGTGGGCTCTTGGCCAAACACTCGCAGCTGGTACTACCAATTATCGACAGCTGTGGTTTCCCAGTGAACCATCCGGGAGCTGAGCAAGTGAATGAACACGTGACAACTCTCTCTCCAGCCACCCCACTGTCCCTGCCCCATGTACAATCCAAAGGTTTGGGTTTCTGTGGATTGGGGAAAGTACTTGTGAATGGTGTCAGGTTTTTCTCTGTCTAAAGCCTCAATCTCCTTTTCCTTCTCCTGCATAATCACCCATCAAATCAAACAACATCACCAGAGCAGAAATTTACAGGCAAAGGTTGCCCTCATCAACTCATCTCCAAAGAAAGAGTCAGACACACAGAAAAGTAATCATTCAGACACTTCTCCATAACAAACTGGGTCTAAACTTCCTTTGTTGCCCTCACAGCTTAAGAAGCCCCACCTTGATCCAAAGCCCACAAAGCACCCAAAATCCTAAATGGCAGACAAGGACGTGACTTAGGGTAATGGGCTGTGTTCACAGGGAAGCTGTAAGGCAATCAGTAGACTTCCCCACTTCCCCCAGAGGAGGGTATGGTTGGCCTGAGAGCCATTCACTCATCCCCGGCTGGACCAATCTTCTAAACTGCATCACAAGGCATGATCTGACTCACCTTTTAAGCCTTCCCTGACCATTTTTAGCCTTTGTTAATCATTCCTTCTTTGACATCATAATATGGTTTCAAATATAAGTACTTATATTTATCCCATTCATTTGGCACTTACAACACATTGCTGAGTGATATATGTTAGACTGTATCTTACACTTAATATATTTTTTTGCTCTTGCATTACTTAACAGTGTGAGTCTATATGTATATATGTGCACATACAAGGACATTTATGTTTGCATGTAATGTCTCAACATCTATGTTCAACCTCCTTTGAGCCAGGGCCATTTGCAATCCTCCTTCCCCTAAGCAGGTACAAGCAATGAATGTGGCTATTTTGACATCTAGAGTTCAAGGCCAAAAGCTCCTTTAAGATACTTTTAAGCTTCTGCTGAGTTTGTATTTAGTAGCATCACCTCTACTTCGTATAGCTTTACCTCAGGGCAATCAATATAGGAATTCAGGTTGAGTGTCTCCGGATCAAAGACAAGTAACCAAGTACTTATGGAGCACTCTGTATACTTTGTGATTATGCTCAGTGTACATATAAAGGCATTTTAGAAAAAGCCCTCCCTACAAAATAAGTTCCTTTCTCATTAATTAAAAGATTCAATTCCTCCAGAACATTCCATTCCTAAAAACTCCAGCTAAGTAAATTTTACTGAAAGGCAGTCCTTGAACTTTGTAGCAGAATAAATTCCTAAAAAAGACTCTGTAAGTTGAAATGTAAATCAAATCCACATCTAACTTTTACCACAGACACAATGTTATATTAGACAATTATGTTCTTGACCAAAGACCAACTGCCAGCATTTAAAAGGAATAAGTGTACTTTTTTTATTTCAAAAAGTTTTTAATTGAAAGCAATCCTAAAGATCATCTGCTAAGCACAGTAATCATAATAGTTACCATTATTGAACATCTATTATGTGCCAGGAATTATGCCAAATGCATTCCATATATTCAGCATTTAATTCTTCCCAATAACCCTATGAACCCAATAGTTTACTTATTTAAAAATGAGAAAACTAAGGCCTAAGGTTGCTATGTTTTGACTAAGGCTCTGTAAGCTATTTAGTGGCAGAGCAAGAATTTAAACTCAGAGGCCTCTGGCTATAAAGTCAAAGATCTTTCTACTACCCCAAATAGTCTCCCCAAATCAATCATAAAGAGTATATTTAACACTGCATACTAAAATGTCTGCCAGCAGTTAAACCGGGTCATGGAGAAACGATCATATCATTGTATGAAACGAATTTAGTAAGGGAGTTCCATGACAGAGCCCTTTCTGAGCACCAGAACGGAGAGCTGAGGTAGGGTGTGAAACAGTGAATTATTGGAGTCTCCACTGTATAGGGAGACCTAACACATTCACTCCTTCAACAAAATATTAAGTACCTACTATGTGCCAGGCACTCTTCTAGGTACTATGGATACGGCAGTAAATGGAGTCCTCCCTTGTGGAGCCCATGTTCTAACAGAGAGCGGAGATGACACCCACCAGCCAACAAGTACACCTGCAGCTGGTAAGTGGTGGGAAGGGCAGGGTGAGCAGGGCGTGGCGTGGCAGGGCGTGGCACGCCCCTCCAAGCACAGGGCGATACGTGAGCCTGGAGTGCACAGGAAGGCCTGAGCTGGAGGTGTGCGATATTAGCTTCCAGATGGATTTGAACCCCAGGCGGGGTAAGATCACTGAGGGAGTGAGCGCTGACAGAGACAGGAGGAGACCCAAAGACCATGTCCCGCAGTGCTCCAACCGGAAGTGGTGCTGGGGGAATCAGGAAAGGAGACTGAGAGGCAACAACAGTGGGGGTGGGGGACACCAGGGAAGTGTGGTGTCCTGGGAGCTGGGAGGACAAGTGCATCAAGGAGGGAGGGTGCTATGGGGGCAAATACGTCAGAGGAATCAAGCACAGTGAGGGATCAGGATGAGCGAACACTGGATTTAGCAACATGAAGATCATTAAGTGACCTTAACGAGAGCAGTTTCGGTGAACTGGTGGGTGCAAGAGCCTGATGGCAATGACCTCAAAGAGGAATACACAAGAGGAACGGGCAACAATGAACACGGAAAATAATTTGGATAGTTTAGCCATGGAGAAAAGAAAGAAACAGGTAGTAGCTGACGGCTGAAAAGGGATCAATACAGGGTCTGTTACCGAAATGGGAAAAATTAATGATGGTGTATTGACTGGAAAGATGCGGTAGGGAAGAACAGACTGACAAAGCAGGAAAGAGGCAGGAGGACTCCACTGCCAAGTACTTCAACAGGCAAGCAGGGACGCAGCCCGGCATGCAAGTGAAGCAGCGGCCATAGCGAGGGCAGGGATGGCCATCGTGTCAACAGGGGAGGCAGCAGCACCCGCAGACAGAAATGCAGGTAAGAGGGTGGACGTGGCAGCGGCAGCTTGTGGAAGTTGTGGAAGTTCTCTTCTGGTGGCTTCAGTTTCCTCTGGGAAATGGAAAGTAAAGCCATCAGCTGAGAGCAAGGATGAGAAGGAGGGGTGGGAGGTTTTGAGAGAAGAGAATATAAGAAATCACTGTCTGGAAATGAGAAAGAGAATGGATTTGATAAATGTAGTACCAGTGGCATTAAGTTCTCACTTGAGGTCACTGATCATTTTTAAAAACACCAATCTTCATAGCTGAACAATGTTTCCGACTATGCTTAGCTGCTCCCGTGCAGGTGCATAAGAGGGTGAAGAGTTGCAGATAACCAAGTTTGGGGTCTTGCCAAGCAAGTATGCAATGCTACCTGATCATCTTATTCCACAGAACTTCATCATCCACAAAGAATTACACTAGCTCATTGGATGATGATGTCCATGATGTTTCTGCCTCTGTCAGGGGAGGACACTGAGGTTCAGTTGGGTTAAATGACCTACGCAGAGTCACAAGGCTAGTTCTTCTGATCCCAGTGCTGTGCCCAGGCCACCCTCCTTTCAGTCAGAGAGAAATCCATAACCCAGAACTCACTCTCCAGGAATTCCCAGTGCAAGTCTGCCTTGCAAAACTAGCAAAAGCTTTGACTTGCTTCTGCCTAAACACCATCCCCACTCCCAGGCAGTGTATACAAGACAGGTCCATAACTACACAGAGATTAAGCCCTTAAGCTCTTTACTGCAATTAACTATTTATTAGTGAGGATATTCTGAACTGTGGACTTTTGGCCTTATTTTTTATGAATACAGGGTTTTCTATGAGCAGCCCTGTTGTCTGCCCTTGACCTTGCATTAACCCTAGAAGAGTAGGTTCTCACTCCTCTGCAATCAAACACTCAAGGGCTTAAACTCTGGTGAGGAGGGAGTAGGAATATAGTTCTAATTAGAAAGTGTTTGGATTCTTTAAGGTCACAAGGGCAACTTTAAGTGAAATAAAAGCAGTAATTTACTCAGAAGAGACTTTGAAGTCTGACATTTATGAACCCCCAACTAGGGAATGGGTGTGTGTCTTCTGACACCTTTTGATCAATATCACAGGAGGTCAGGTGAGCAACAAGGGCTTTTTCACGATGAGAAACTGTTTGTTCCCTACAGATCACATAGGATCACATAAATAATTCTTGTAATTTCAAAGTGTAATTTTGGACATCAATCATAATAAATTTCATGTAAGCCAAAGTTCACTTCAGCGATGAGTGATCAGGGAACACTTACTGACTGTGAGCACCTGTGTCAGGCCGCATGCCAGGCACTAGAGATACTGCAGCGACCTAGGAAGGCCAGTCCCTTCTCTGGTCAAGAGTACAGTCAACAGAATCCTCTTACACAAGACTCAGGAAAAGCACATAGAGGAATTCAGAATGGAAACGCTACTTCAGCCAGAAGTTTGCATAAGAAATTACGGTGCTGCCTAATTTGCCGCTCTGCTCCTTGGGGAGGACAACTGCTGCCCGCAGCCCCTGTTAACAGACAGCTGCAGAGTCTACCGTGGGCAAAGCGGCATGCAAGGCTCAGTCCCAGCTCCGAAGGAAGACAGCAGGGGCGACAGAAGGGAAAAAACTTACGACAGACCCTCGTCTCGAGTCACTTAGCGTGTAATGGAAGAAATACCTACGGAGAGAGCTGCCTAAGTGGTGCAAGTGTTCTGACAGAGCGGCAAGCACGATGCCGCAGGAGCTCTTGGGGACAGCCAGCAGGCTGGAGGAGGGGGCACAGGAGCCTGCTCCGGTGGCCCTCTCTCCACCCGCTTTCAGTCAACAAACAGCTAACGGGCGGCTCCCACGTGCCAGGCACTGTTCTAGGCACTGAAGACACAGCAGCGAGTAAGGCAAAGTCCTGTCGCAAGGACGTGACTTGGTGTGTGTGTGTGCACAGGCACTGGCATGCAGGGGGAGCAGACAACAAATGTGTGTCAGGAGCCACACAGGAATCAGGCAGAGTAAGAGGGGGCTGGCAGAGAGGAACGTGGGTGCTCTTCAACGTCATGGCAGAAGTTGGTCAGGGAAGACTTCTCTGAGAAGATGACATCTGAGCAGAGACCCGGATGACTGGAGTAAACCAAACCTGCATCCGGGGAAGCACGTTCCAGGCAGAAGGCAGAGGAGGGCAAAAGCCTGAGGTGAACGTGTGCGTGGCATTTTGAAGAAGAGTAAGGACGCCATCATGGCTGTCGCAGAGTGCAAGGAGATGTTAGCAAGAGAAGGAAAGGAGGGCGCTGGCAGACCGTGTATTCTCCGGGCCAGGGCAAGATCTCGCTGCAGTCCGAACGCTGGAAAGACTTCGGACTGACAGGTTTTCCTTAGGGAAATGTCTTCCCAGTGTCTGGAAATGCTCAGAGACAGTGTTTACAAATATTCAAAGCCCAGTCATTCTTCACTTTGGCCAACCAGGTTGGGAAAGGCTAAGATGCAGAGCACTGGTGTTATTTGAAATTCGGCTGCTATAGTATAAATAATAGTTTCTACAGACAGAAGGGTCACGGGAGAGAGCGGTTTGTGCCTGAATAGGTATCTTACCCATTCTGTTTTACATTACTCTGATATAACACCGGGAAGCAGAAATATTCCCAATGGAGACGCTAGGTGTTCTAGCTCAATTCCTCCAAAAGAATCAGGACATTAAGTATCAAATCATGTATCAGCCATCTGAGACCAACTGGGTGCAGTTGCCTCTTACTTGATAAATAAGGCAACTTAACCATAAAAGATGCATTATCTTGTTTTCCCCTTATGGAATTGTACTACACAAGGTTCCACATCCTTTCTGAAGTTCCTCAGCATGTTTTCTGAAATTACCAATGTAAATGGAATGAAACAGAAGAGACTATTAATCTATCAAACTGCTTTTCCTTTCCTTCCCCTTCCCTTCCATTAACAAGATTCGAAAGCTTTCTATAAGTCACTACATGGTAGGTAGGCATTTGAGGAGATGTTTCCCACGCAGACAAATAGAACTCAAGGCACTCGAATGAAACTGTGTCTGCTTAACTTTTAGCAAGCACATAAATGCAATAGTAATGACAAATCATTTTCCAAAAGCCCAATATATACATATACTGTTACGGTCAAAATTTCTCCTGCCATTTTGCTTTCAAAAACCAGAAACTTTACAAGATACTCCTGATGAAGAAGAAGACATGACTTACCAGATATCAAGAATTATTATAAAGGTGCACTAATTAACAGAGTACAGTACTGATGCACAGAAAGACAAACCCACCACGGAAACAAAATAAAGAACTCAGAAGCAGATCTGGGCATATAAGGAAATTTCATTTGTTATAAAGCTTGTGTTACAGATAAGTGAGGAAAACGTTATTTAGACTTTTAAGTGGTCTGTGCCTGAACAACTGATAATCCATGTGGAAAAAAAAAAAATCAAACCCCTACTGCACATGAAATACAGTCTACTACAGGGCAATCGAAGACCTACATGTCAAAGGCAAAAAGTTTTAGAGGACAATATAAGAATATCTGCATGATCTCATACCATGGTAAGAAAGGATTTCTTAAACAAGAGTCTTAACCTACTTCAGCTCAAGTCCTGACTCTACCATTTACTAGCTGGGTGACCTTGCCAAGTCATTTAATAATTCTGTGCCTCAGTTTCCCCACCTATAAAATGGGGATAATAGTACTTGCCTCTAATGTTATTATGAGGATTAAATGAGTAAATATTAATGTTTATAAAATACTTATAAAAGTGTCTAGCACATAGAAAGTATTTCATAAGTGCTAGTTAAATAAACTAAAGAAAAAAATTCCTAAATGAAAAAAGATACAGTAGCTACATTAAAATTAAGAACTTCTGTTCACCAAAAGACACCACAAAGAGATCAAAAGGACAAGCTACAAACTGGGGGAAAAAATATTTCTCTCATGTATAATCAACAAAGAATTAGTATCCAGAACATACAAAGAATTTCAATGAATAAGTATGAAAAAGACAACCCAGTAGAAAAATGGGCATAAGACCAGACAGGCACTTCACAAAAACGGAAAACTAAATGGCTATATAAAAAGATGCTCAGTCCTATTAGTCATCAGGGAAATACATATTAAAATCACAATGATATATCATTTGGAACTACCAGATGGGAAAAAGTTTAAAGTCTGACATCAAGTGTTAGCAAGGATATGAAAGCAATTACAACACTTATAAATTACTGGGGAGGAGTTTAAATATACATAATCCTTTGGAAAATAATTGGGCATTGTTTGCTAAAGCTAAAGATGTACATACAGAATGACCTTAGAATTTATTCCTGGTTAATTCTTAGCACAGGAGCATCAAGAGAAATTCAGAAGACTATTCAAGGTAGCACCATTTGAATTAAAAAAAAAAAAAAAGAACATCACAAATGTCCGCCACCAGTAAACATATAAATAGATCATGGTATATTTTACTATATAGCCATGAAACAGATGAATTACAGATAAATCTCAGAAGTATAATTGAGGGAAAATGACAAGTTACAGGAAAATATACTCAGTACAATTGCATTTATATAAACTTCAAAAACATACAAAACTAAAGATATGTTGCTAAGGAATTAAAATATATGTGGTAAAATACTAAATAAAAAGAAGAATAAGCACAAAATTCTGGATAATGGTCACCTTTGTGGGGGAAGACAGAGGATGAGGAGGGCACCCAGAGGAGCAAAAGGTATGATGAGTTATTTAACAGGTATTGTGGGCCCGCAGGTTTATTTTGAGTTAAACTTTAAATATTTCATAAATATTCCTTAGTAACAACTAAAAAGCAAAAGAAGATGACTTCCTCCAACTTTAAGCACATGCAAATTCTATCACAGGCCCAGCTGTCATGGTATTTTCCTTGATTCCCTCTTCTGGACTCCCGCTGGACTTTCCTGGGGCATCCCACTGAGCCCTGGATAAAACCTCAACTATAAAATGAGGAACAATAATAGTATCTAGCTCATAGGGCTATTGCGGGGACTGGATGTGTTTGTACAGTCCACAATCCCTTATCAGAAACTGCTATCGCCAGTTATGTTTTGAAATTCAAAATTTTTCAGATCTCAGAACGTGAATATCTAACATTCTAGAAGGATCTGGAGCAGTACTCCATAATCAAACACTTTTATATTTATTCAGTGAAACATCTGGAAACTGACACGAAAAGGGACAAAAACTATAAAAAGTCTCACACAGGTCAAGAGAATTTTGGGAGTGATAAAAATGTTATAAAACTGGATTATGGTCATAGTTATGTAACTATAAATTTACTAAAAATCACTGAATTGTACATTTAAAAGAGCTGAGTTTTATGATATGTAAACCATACTTCAATATAGCTATTAAAAATACAGTATTCAGCTTTAAAAAGTCTCTCATCAATTCAGGTCATGTCTCACCACCAGAAGGGTTAATAAAAAACCCACTCAGGTTTTAGAGATTTTTGGATTTAGAGCTACAGATCAGAGAATATGGGCCTGTATTTGTATTGCTCTCAGAACACATAGAAAGTGCTGAACATAGAGGTGGTTTTTACCATTACTATTATTTCGCTCAGCGCAGTGTTTCCCAACATGGGCTCTATGAGAATTTTGGGTGGGACAATTCTTTCCACACACCCAATTCTAACAGCACCCCTCAGTATTCGTGACAATTACATCTGCCTCACACATTTTCTAAATACTCCGGAGAAAACGTAATGCCAGTGGAGAACCATTTAGGCCTATCAAACTCTAAGTTCCTTAAAGGTAGACACCAGGTCTTGCTCATCACAGTAAAATGAGAATACGACTGTACAAGAATATGTGCAAAAATATCTAGCACAAAGCAGCATCCAAACTGTGTCTCTATTCCTCCTCTTTTTGACTTTTATAACTATTTACATTTTCTTTGTTCATCACATTTGAGAGAACATTAAATCAACTACATAATTGAGACATGCGATGTGAAATGGATTATAAAATTTCTAGAATGAATAAAGCAATGAACATTTCCATATTACAACATAAAGTCTTTAAGAAATGCTTTACTATCTTGCAGAACAGATTTCAAACAAGGTATACCAGTACTTCATCAAGGCCCATAGTTTCTTACGCATTTATCACTGACTTTGATAAGAATTCGAAGAAAATGGCACTAACTTGTATGGCTAACACTAAATCAAAGGAGAGTATAATCTAGGAGCATACTGTGAAAACAGTGAAGATCAAAAGGAATAATTACTATGTTTATTCTGTTTTCCTTGATAGCTACAGAGCTCTAGGTCAACAGCCACCACACACGGTCCCAGGACCAGGCTGGTTCTCTCCAACTCTCTGCAACCCTCCAATGACAAGGTGCACTACCTCTTCCCAAGGTCCTTGTCCATGGTTAGGATGCTCACTGCTGAAACCGTCACAATGACAATGACAGAGAAATAGATTTCCCCTACTTATAGGCACGGAGACTAAGATCCTGAGAAATGAAGAGACACACCCAGACTCATGCAATAATTCACAAACAAGTCCAGACCATAACACAGGGACCTTGAGCATGAGACTTTCAATGACCTATAATGTCGTCAAGATGGCCTTTTAGTACAGAGACAAATCAAAACAGAAAACAGGAGGTTTGCACCCCTTAGGGTGTGAAGAGCAACAGCTTTGATGCTGGACAGACCTGGATAAAATCCCAGCTTAGTCACGACTTGAGACATGCTAGTCGTCCTCTCTCTGCCTTAATTTTTTCATCCATAAAATGAGGACAAAAGCATTTACCTTACAGAATAATACAGGGAGGAATTAAGAATAAAAACATGTAAAAGACCCTGTCTCTGCCCAACCCAAGAAATACAAAAGAAGACTGAGAAGCTACAGGTTACATCTACAAACATTCTGTAAGATTTCTGGAACTTCTGTTGGTTTCCTACCTTTATTTCTCCATAACAAGCAGAAAATAATGCTTATAACGCAGAAGTACTGTTGGTCAGGCCATAGTGCCAACCATACATAAATCCAGGGTCAGTAAACTTTGGCCCATGGCCAAATCTGGCCCACCACCTACTACACAGTTGTAAGAAATCAGAAGAATGTTATTTCATAACACGTGACAAGTATAAGAAATTCAAATTGCAGTGTCAAAGTTTAATTTGAACACAGCTATCCTTACTAGTTATGTATTATTTACGGCTGCTTTTATACTACATCAGCAGAGCTAAGAGGTTGTGACAGAGACCACATGACCACAAGACTGAAATATTTACTATTTGGTCCTTTGAAGAAAAAGTCTGCCAACCCTTGCATTAAGTTAAAGAAAATGTAAGCTTATTTTATCATAAGCATTATTTGAGAATTCCACAATACATGTTATAAACACATCCTAGGATCTCATAAAACCAGGCTTGGTAAATCCCACCCTACACAGGGTTTGATTAACAAACAGATAACTATATTAAGGCTAATACAGAGGCTCCAGTTCCAGGCAAGATGGAGTAAGAACTCCCACCCTGTCTCTCCTACTGTCCAGCAAACATAATCGCTAGACAGAAAACATGGAGCATTTGAGGACTCCAAAAAGTAAATTATAACAGGTAGATTGGGGAAGGAGACCAAAACTCCAGTACCACCAAACCAGTGGCAAATTTTCCATTGGTTTTATTTTCCCTGCCAGTGTCACCCAGTCTGGAATCAAAGGCAGCCCCACATCCAAAAGTGCTTATTGAGTATGAACAGAAAGAACTTGAAGAGGAACCCTCACTTTCTGGCCTAAGGAAGGGAAAAAAAAAAAAAAAAAGGAACTCCTAATGTTCAGAAAAATTCCCTGTATTATTTTTCTTTCTTCTGACCTCTCCCCCTGCCAGCACCAGGCAACCCCACAATACCAAAGAGCAGCATCAGGGGCTGAGTAGGTACCTAAAACTCTGAGAAACAAGAATGATTTCAGCAAAGAAACTATAGTCCCAGGAGCATGGGTGAATCCCCATTGCTTCTTTTTCTCTCTGCCTTCCACTACATGGCCCTGGACATGGCCATGGCCACAGCAAGCAATGCAGCAGAGAAGGGGAAATAAAGTCCTGGCTTTCTGGCTGGAGGACACCAAAAGAGGGCTTCAGGGAATCAGAAACTGTTAGAGAGATTGCAAAGAGAAGAAAGCAAAGTGAGTTATATCACAAAGTAGTATATTAACGCTCAAGCTGTTCATTGTCAATCTGACCCTAAACAGCATGCCAATGGCCTTGAGATTTTCATTTTAGGACAGACCATTGCCCATGTCCCAGACTGGACAATGGGCTGCACACCTAAAGGACCGACCCAGGTGACATTGCAAAGGCTGTGAAAACTGAACTCTTGTTGGAAACAGTCCACAGAAGTCAGGTCAGAATTTGCAACTAGGTCGATTATCTGCTTAAAAAAGAAATAAACTGTCTCCTTTAAGATACAAACCAGGCCCAGAGAATCATAATATAATATTCAAAATGTCTGGGATATAATCAAAATTACTGAGCACATGAAAAGCCAGGACATTCTCAATTTGCAAGGGAGAAAAATCAACAGACACCAACCCCAAGATGACACAGGAATTAGAATTATCAAATAAATAATTTAAAGTAGCTATCATAACCATGCTCTAAGAAGTAGGGTTGAATACTCTTAAAATGAATGGAACGATAGTAAATCTCAGCCAAAAAAAACCAAACAAAAAAAAAGGAAAAAGACCCACCACCACCAAATGTACCAAATGGAAATTTTGGAAATGAAAAATGTAATAAGTAAAATTTAAATTGTTACTGGGTGTATACAACAGCAGACTAGAGGTGACAGAAGAAATAGTAAGTGAACACGAATTTAGATTAATAAAAATTATCCAATGTAAAACATGAAGAGAAAAAGGATCATAAAAATAAACACAGCATCAGGGACCTGTAGGAAAATGGTCTAACATTCATGTCATCACAGTTCCAGAAGGAGAAAAGAAAGAGTGTTGTGTAGGAAAAATACTTGAATACTAGCTAAAAACTTCCCACATTTGGCAAAAGACCTAAACTTAACAGTTTCAAGAAGCTCAGCAAACTGTCAGCAGGAAAATTTCAAAGAATCCATACCCAGAAACATCTTATTAACATAATGAAATTGCTGAAAACTAAAGACAAAGAAAAAAATCTTAAACAGCCAGAGGAAAACAGCATATAGCGTATAGGGAACAATGATCTGAATTATTATGGTTTCTCAAAAGAAACCATGGAGGTCAGAAAGAAGTAGAACAATACTGATAAAGTGTTGAAAGAAAAGAACTGTTAATCCAGAATTCTATATCCAGCAATAAACATCCTTTGAAATGAAGGTAAAATGACGATCGCAGAGGAGTGAAAACTAAGAGAATTCATTTCTATTACTAGAAGACCTATTGTAAAGAAAGGCAGCCGACAGATTAGATGAAATGGACAAGTTCTAAGAGAAAAAAAAAAAACTACTAAAATTGACTCAAGAAGAAATAGAAAATTAGAACAGACTTATAATAAGTAAAGAGATTGAATTAGTAATCAAAAAACTTCCCACAAAGAAAGCCCAAGCCCCTGTAGCTTAATTGGTTAAGTCTACAAAATGTTTAAAGAAGTCACATCAATCCTTCACAAACACTTTGAACAAAAAAAAAAAAGGAAGAGAATACTATAAGGCCAGTATTAACAATACCAAAACCAGATGAAGACATCACAAGAAAAAAAAACTACATACTAATATCTCTCTATGAATACAGACATAAAAATCATCAACAAGCTGAATTCAGCATATAAACATATAATGATTTTGACCATGAGCAAGTGGGATTTATACCAAGAATGCAAGGTTGTATTCATACAGAAATCAATCAGTGTAATACATCATACAACTAGAATAAAGAACAAAAACCACGTGATCAACTCGATAGAAGATCATGTGACAAAATCAGACAAACTCTCACGATAAAACGCTCAACAAATTAAGAATAGAAGGAAACTTCCTCAGCCCAATGAACGTCGGTATGAAAAACTCACAGCTAATATCATAAGCTAGCGGTGAATGACTAAATGTTTTCCCCTAAGATCAGGAACAACAGATAAGTTAAAATGAGAGGCTAAAACATATTCAAATAATACAAAAGACAGGAAAGGAGAAGTAGTGAAATGAGAAAAAGAGAACAAATAATACAAAATTAAGGGTAGACCTAAATTTGTATCACTAAATCTAAATCTGACCAGGCACAATGGCTCATCACACCTGTAATCCTAGCACTCTGGGAGGCCGAGGCGGGAGGATCACTTGAGCTCAGAAGTTCAAGACCAGCCTGAGCAATATTGAGACCCCCATCTCTATAAAAAATAGAAAAATTAGCCGGGCATCGTGGCGTGCACCCCAGCTACTCAGGAGGCTGAGACAGGAGGATCACTTGACCCAGAAGTTTGAGGTTGCAGCGAGCTGTGATGAAGCCACTTCACTCTACCCAGGACAACAGAGTGAGACCCTGTCTCGAAGAAAAGGAAAAAGAAAAAGAAAAAAGACAAGCCACAGAGTGAGAGAAAATATTTGCAATCACATATCTGATAAAAGACTTGAATCCAGAATATATGAGGAGCTTTTCAAATTCAACAGTAAAAAAAAAATCCAATTTAAAAAGCAGGCAAAAGGCAGAGACAGGCACTTTACCAAAGTGGATAAACAAGTGGCAAGTAAGCATATGAAATGATGTTCAATGTCATTATCCAACAGGAAATGGAAATGAAAACCAAAACAAGACACCACTACACACCTACGAGAAAAGCTATATAAAATAAAAAGTACTGACGCTACTAAGTGCCGACCAGAATGCAACTAGACTTTGCATACTTTTCTGGTGGGAATGCAAAATGGTACAACCACTCTGGAAAACAGTTCGCTAGTTTCTTATGTTAAACACACACTTACCACATGATCTAGCAATTCCACTGCTACGATTTACATTAGAAAAATAAAAACTTATATTCACACAAAAACCTGTATGTTTACGGCACCTCTATTTATAATCACAAATAACTGAAAATAACCCAAATTCTATCACCAAAAACTAGGGGGGGTGCAGGGAACAAATTTCCTTCAACACATGAATGGATGAAAAAACTGTGGCATATCCATAAACGTAATGTAGCAACAAAAAGGAACTAACTATTGATACACATTATTGAACATGGACAAATCTCAAAGGCATTATGCTGAGTGATTCCATTTACATGACACCCTGGAAAAGACAAAACAACAGTAACAGGGAACAGACCAGTGGTTGGGATAAAGGGAGAATATGACTGCAAAGGGGCAGGATAAGTTTAGGGGGAGATAGAATTGGTCTGTATCCTGATTGTGGTAGTAGACACAACAATTTTTCTGTGTGTTAAAGCTCACAGAACTGTACACACAATTTTGACACATTTTAATTTTCAAAAATAAATCAATAAAAGAATAATCTGGACAGGGTCTATCAAGGTAATAAAGAATTCCTAAGAGCAGAGAAAGGAGCCCTGGATGAGAAGCAGGCACTCTGCACTCTGTCTGCTGAGAGACAAACGTGATTTAAAGATTCTTCCTTCCCAAAAGGTCACATCCAACGGATAACAGAGGTGAGGAGCGGGGTAGTTAGAAACGGAACATCACTGAGAATGATTTGAAGAGTAAAAAAAAGAGATGAGTCAACACAGCATTAAATGAAAGCGCTGTGAGCTTTAGGAAGTCCTCAATCTCTCTTTTATAGGCGTCTTTTGTCAACTTATTTCTCTATTCCCTGGGAAGTACCTCGTAGGAAAACAGAGAAAGCAGCCCGAAAGCAATGGGGAAAAGGGCAGGAGGTCCACCGTCCACAGCCACTTTCCAACTAAACTCTACCAGCAAAGCCCTATCCTGCATCTTGTAATAGCACTGTGACTGACAGCCTTGTTCACATTTCAATATTTTCCAGTTTTATAAAATATGGGGCCATAAAAAACATCGCTGGAAATCACCGCGTGGATTTGTCACAGCAAGGCTGTGACACTAAACGCTTGGTAAGTCTTGTTCAGTTCCTAGTCCCACCATTTGGGTACAGAACTCCCACAGGACAACGCTGGATACACTACATAGAAACGGTGGGATACAGGCCATGAGAAAGTATAATTGCCCCAAAGTGATTATCACTTTTCACCTTTATTCCATTTCGTTACATTCTCTTTAAAATTTCATATAATCTTATATACCTGCCAATACCATTATCATTCAGAATGTAAACTTTAAAAGGAAGGTGGGTTGTGATTACATCACTGCATGAGAGTCAGGGAAATTTACTGTCTCCCCGTCCCAACAGAACCTTTGCCCGTCTGTGACTGGAATGCAAATAGTCATTGAGCTCAAAAGCACGCAGGGTGCAGGAACTTTAACCAGCTTTAGGTATCATTAATCAACAAAATATTTACTGACTGCTGACTGAGTGCAAGGCCGTGTGCTGGTTCCCGAGTGGATACAAAGGGATAAAATGTCAGCCACCAAGGTGTTTTAACCTCATGCAGTGAAAGCCACATACACTGCGCAGTGAGAGAAAGAACGAAGAACAACATTATCCCTGCCCCTGAGGGGACCGAAAAGGAACTGAAGAGGGACGATAAGTGTATTTGAAAAAGACCTAGGAAATGATACGGAAATCTAAGTGCACCGTCAATCTAATGGCCACGTTGTTGTGGGCTGACTGACAGCGGCCGCAGGGAAAGAGTCTCTTGAATTCACAAGGACGTGTTCGCAGAGAAGTTAAGTTTGGCGGAAAGGTCTAGAGGGTAGGAAAAATTCCCATATCTGTGAGGGGGATGTGAGGCTAGAAACAGCATGATTTGTAGGAACTGTACGTAGTTGTTGACAGCAGCGAATCTGGTTATTGTAAAAGCAGTTTATTGGCTCACAATTGCTGTCCGTTTTTGTAAATAAATTTTATTATTTAGCTTACATCTTTTTTCTGTGGTGCAATACTGCAAATTCCAGTTTTAAAACACACATATATGAACATCTACAGTTTTGGACACTCTCAAAATGTATTGACACAATTGTGATTTGTACCATCATTTTCTACTTTAACAGGAGTCTCTAGGTAACATGTCCAGTAGGGAGAGCTCCTACTGCAAAGGCTCCTCATAGTCCCTAGAGGAACCTTCAAATTTAACAGTCCTAATCTTTATCCTCTCTTCCAACACAGAAGCTGACTGCCAGGGATTCAAATATGTTGACTGCATAGGGCTAATATTATAGTAATTGGGAACCTACTGGTGGCATGTATACATGTGACTTGTGACAGAGTCCCAGCCTGTAGTCCCAGCTACCCGGGAGGCTGAGGCAGGAGGATCACTTGAGCCCAGGAGTTTGAGGTTGCTGTGAGCTAGGCTGATGCCACGGCACTCTAGCCTGGGCAACAGAGTGAGACTCTGTCTCAAAAAAAAAAAAAAAAAAAAAAGACCCTATTTAGCGTTACAGTATTTCAATTGCAGTGGGAAAAAATTGGCTCTCATTATAAATTTTTAATTGTAACAGCTATTTGTTTCCCTAACCAAAAAACATCTCTTGTAGAAATTTTGGAAGTCACACACATACACACACATTATGTTTTAAAGAGATACAAGGGCAAGTCTATGTGGTCTCGGCTGTGACTAGAGTCCAAAGGTGTTCATGCATACATATGAACAGACTGCTGTATCCACGCAGGACAGCAGTAGTGGTGGCAACGCAGTGCTAGCAATACTGTTGCGACCACCACCAGAACGTGCCCTGCATGAATGGTGGGAGTTTGTTCTTGAAATGCACAGAACAGGCAGAGGACACGAGCACTCCCAGAGCCCGTGCAGCCAGGTGGTGAGGCCACAGACGGGCTGCTGCAGCAACAGCATAAACACGTTTTTATCTAACTAAATAACCGAGAGCAGGGATTGTGTCAAACATACATACAGCTTAGTCACAGAAATTAGGACTTTATTTTAAAAACTGCACTAAAATTTTCCACTAATTGCTAGTAAGGCCATTCTGAATCAGCATGTCAACTGGAGTGTGTTAAAATAAGTAAAACAGCATTACTTTAAAGTAAACTTTTGTTTCCTAAGCTGAAGCCATTGCCTCACGGTGGCTCTTAGCGCGCTTTGATTCACGTGCAGGCCGCTTGATTTGTACCTGCAAGCACTGATAATTTTTTTACTGTGCCTGGGAGTTCTTGACATAATTTGAAAGCAACTGCTCTCTCACACAGGCTCAGCACTCCTTTGCTCTGCCCTTGGTTTATTAGGCACCCAGCAGGTACGGGGATAGTGGGGACACACGAAAGAAAACGTAGTTCCTGACCTGAAAAAGTTTGTAGTTTAGCAAGGAAGAAAATCGAGGAGAATAGTAAATCCTTTTAAAGTGTATCAGGGCAGTTCCAAGTTCAGACTGGAGGGCAAAGCGGTAACATGTTATCTTTCACCTACCAAGCCAAGCAAAATAAGAAAGAAAAGAAAGTGAAAGAAAATACCAGGAGCAATCAAACAAGAAAAGGAAATTGTGCATGTCAGGAACAGAAACAGAAGAATCTGGTGGCAATGTGGCTTAGCTCCTGACCCGGCAGCCCCTACTCCTCCGGGGCGATTCTGAGAAACCCAGGGCTGTCAACACCACTGGGAGCATTCGCACTCACATCCTGCAAGCTGGAGAGAAGACTGAGGCAGTGAACCCACATTCTCCAAGGTAAAATAAACCCTCAAGCATAGGGCCCCTCCACACACACCGTGGGACGCCAGCAGAGAACAGACGTGCCCCGTAGTTAGCCATCTCCCAAGAAACTGTGCTGAATTGCCCGCAGGAGTGGGATCCACTCCCAGAAGGAAAAGTGGGCCCAGGTACAGGTCAGTAATGAGATACCCAAAGAGTGAGCAGGACCCAGGACCCCCAGCAAGAGCCCTTGCCAGCCAAGATGCCACAGCCCACCTCTGCACCCTCAGGGGCAGAAAAAAGAGGGTTGAAAACACCACCCAGCATTCCAACTGTATCCCCAGGAGAAAACAAACTGCTGCAGACAAGGGTGTCTGGGACAGTTCACCAGGAAGCAGGGTGAAAGCCTCCCTGCCAGCCCCTGCACAGCGCAGGCACAGCCCAGCAAGCACGCAGGAGTCCGGGGGAGGGGCCAGGCCAGCTTGCCGCAGTGCACAAGAGTGTCAGGCACAAGTCTACCCTTCACAGTCTGGGTAAAAAGAGAACCAGTGAGTTTGAGGTTGCTGTGAGCTGAGCTGACACCACGGCACTCTAGCCCAGGCAACAGAGTGAGACCCTATCTCAAAAGAAAGAAAGAAAGAACCAGTGAAGGTTCCTGAACAGGGAGTGACAAAAAACCATGAAATTTTATCATTGTAACCCTCGAAGTATGGTTTTAAGAAAACATACGGTTTGTTTTTCCCAGCATCTACCACAGTAGGTAGCAAATAGTAGATACCTCACAGTTCACTTACGAACACCTAGTACAAGCATGCACATAAACGTGTGAGCCGGTGATTCACAAAATGAAGGAGAGAGGAGGTACCAGACGAAGGTCAGGTTGTACTTGGTAGCAAGGCAGGCTCCTGTACCCACTCCCTGTCTGCTCATGTCAGTCTGACCTGGATAACAGAGGCTCTGGAGCCTGGATAACTTCCTCTGAAGGCTGTACTGACAGGGAGCTTGGGGGGTGAGCGGTCAAGCCAAGGTGCTTGACCTTAAACCTGCAACTCTGTAACATATCAATCCTTTGAAAAGTCACCATGTGACCTTGGCCAAGGAGAGGCACTTGCACCGGTGCTATTTTTAAGCGTACATGAGCACTGGGGGGAGGGACATTTTTCTGAGATTGAAATCTGGCAGTCTGGGGCTTAGGCCCAACCTAAATATATTTCCTCAACTATGAAAACAGTCATCTAATTAAAAAACAGCCAATATAAGTGAGGAGAACTATATGTTCATCAGTTTAAGATGTTTTTTGGCATAGAAATCCCCCCAAAATGGAGCTTTAAAGAAAATCTGGCAAACAATTAGGCACTAATCACTTCGCCTTGATACCTTTTCAGACATCTGAAACAAGAATGATATCATCGCTGTAATTTTATTTATTTCAGAGAGAGCTGACTAAACAAATTTCAGAACATATTTCCATCCCCAAGGATATAATTGCTCATTTAAGTAAAAAATGCTTCTGGGTCTTTTTCTTATTAAAATATCCATAACCCCAAAATCTGTATTGTCCCTCAAGCATCCTCTCTCACCACCTCCCCAGCAGGTTAGGCTCCCATGGGTCTGGAGACTTCTCATGTGGTTTTCCTCAGACAAGGAGCAATGAAATGAAGACACAAGAGAGAAGAAACAGTCTAAAGTGACTGACTCCAAAGAAGACTGAAAAGCCACCAGTCTCAAAAAACAAAAGAAATTACTCAGCATTCTAAAAACATTCGCAGAGAATCTTCCAAACGATCCATGAACTAAACATCTATTCAAAGAAGAAATTGGCATTGAGCACGTCACATGCTTGCCTGACCCACTTACAGAGGAACTAGCTCACGAAGGGTCAAGGGACGCAGAGCGGCAGGGTCACAGAGCCTCCGAGGCTACTGCGCATGTGCTCGGGCAAAGACCTGGGCCGGGGTGAAGGGAGAGATGGGTGCTGCTCAACCCCGCTCCCTGGCTGCCGGGCAACTTCGCACCACGGCACAGAGCTGGATGGACGGCTCGTCTGCACTACCTGATCCAGGTGCCGTATCTCACTGGCTCAGGATCGCAGCCCCCACGTGCAGAAAGGGACCTTGAAGGCCAGCTAGCCCCACTGCTCCCACCTGCCCTGGACAGCACCTTGGAAGGGCATCCCCGGCTCTCCTCATTCTCTCCCCCACCGGTCCCTTCCACGGGAGCCAGGGCGGGACAGTGAACACGCTTTATGAGGGGTAATCTGAAACGGGTCAACACCACACACCACCCCCAACCTCCCACTAGCTCGGCAGCCAACTGAAATCTCTTCCATTTTAAATCCTTGTTCTACTTTTGTCCTGTATGCATGTGCAGAACTGCTCTGAGAAAAAAATAATCCTTTGAATATTGAAGGCAGAAAAACTTCACCCCATACTCTCTAATCTACTCAAAGTTAAAGGGCCAAGGTGAACTGACAGTCCAATAACATCATTAATAGAAAACTTAGCAATTTCGATTTTATGATATCAATCTGAAACAATCTGAACACCCCTTCTGTGCCATCTACAAGTAGAACGCTTGAAAAGCCAATGGAGGACATGAAAAAAAATTTTTTCATTGTTCTAAAATGTTTGAAATATGAGCAAGTATAATATACTTAAAAGAATCAACTTTTAAAGAATCTGATAAGTTAGGAGTTTACATTATTATACTTTATGCTTATTATGGCCCTCTTTGTAGTGACACCTAAAGACTATATCTCTAGTAGCAACCATTTGAGATATCAAGAATCTTCTAGAATGTCCCAGACTAGAAATCCTGTCAGATTTCCTTATCTCGGCACAGTGGTTCACACCTGTAATCCTAGCACTCTGGGAGGCAGAGGCAGGAGGATCACTCGAGGGCAAATGTTCAAGACCAGCCTGAGCAAGAGCGAGACTCTGTCTCTACTAAAAATAGAAGAAATTAGCTGGGCATTGGTAGTGCAAGCCTGTAGTCCCAGCTACTTAGGAGGCTGAGGCAGGAGGATTGCTGAGCCCAGGAGTTTGAGGCTGTAGTGAGGTAGGCTGACCCTATAGCACTCTGGCCTGGGTAACAGAGCAAGACTCTGTCTCAAAAAAAAAAAAAAAAAAAAGAAAAGAAAAGAAAAGAAAAGATTTCCTTATCTTCTCATTTTATAGCTGAGGAGTGTGAGGCCCAGAAAAGTAATAATTTCTGCTCTGGGCCCTACAGCAAATTGGCAGTAGAGGCAAAACTGGAGCTGGAGTCTACTGACTAATCACCTAGAGTTGGGTTCACTATATCCAAATGGTCTCAAGGGCCTATGTATATGTAAATTAAAATGCATATGCAAATATCATTTCCATCTGACAAAAGCAATGTAAATGGCTTTAAATGAAAGCAATTCAAGTTTAAGACAATTAGATTGTGTAAAAGAACACAGAGTATTGTGACATCAGTATATGACAAACAGAAAACAACTAGTATACTCACTGTCCTCTGATCTGCAGAGCTAAACCCCACAGCAGCAGTGGGAAGATGGCATTTGCATTTTAATTTACAGACTGTTTCTATCATTCTTAAAGCCCTTTAAGTGTTCTAAAACAGGACAAAGATTTGTGAAGCCCTGTAAATAACCAGACTATTTAAGAATATTCTATTACACAAACTCTTCTGTTACTGCTTAACACCCTCCCCCACCAATTATTTTTAATTAATGATGTTTAACAAGTACAACAGAAGCCCCCAAAGAATGCTTGTTGAATTAATTTCCTGTATTTCAGGCAAGGAGGATGTGTGGTCACCTTCTCTGCTGCTCAGTGCCCTCCTCTGTAAAACAAGGACAACAATGCTACCCATCCCATAGATCCATGTGGGCATTAAATGCTAACATTCATGCAAACTATTGCAGTGCCTACAACAAGAACCACTATATGGCAGACGTTGTTCTCATATTTCTAAATAAATTGCTCTCTTGTTTCTGAACACACAAATTAAAAGGGGAGAGAAATTACAAGCAAAAGTAATACCTAACAGTCGGCGGGGGTGGGGTAGGGAAGGGAACAGATGGGATAGAACCAGATATAGGAATCAGCAAAGCCCAAGCCTCTGGAGCTGCTGCCTGCAGGGCAAACAACCTGAAGGCATCACTCCTCTAGCACAGCAGACTCTGATGCTCATAACAGTGACCCTGCATGATGGAAAAAATGTCAGGTTAGGTTCCAAGCTGGCTGCTTCTGAAGGCAGTTAAATGTGTAATATATTTTGGAGAATTTCCTTCCAAAATGGATTTTTTAAAAATAAATTTTAAAAAAAAGCTTTGTTGCTTACAATGGATAAAATTCAGCTTCAGCACTCTGGAAAATTCAGCTCTCTGGAAGGATACAATCTGTGAAGAAACACAGCCAAGGTGTGCTTTCTCCTTCAGTTACTTTGTGCACCATTAACTAAGCCACAAAGCTAGTATATTTAACGTGATTCTTTCTAAGCATTCTGCCAAATGACCTTTCAGGAGAGAAAGGTGCAAAGAGGAAGAGCAAAGACAAGACAGAGACAAGAAGAATCAAAGGACCGGGAGAGGAAGAGGAAAATCAAACCACAGAGAAATTTGCAAATCCTCCGTTCCTTGATGGAAGAGAAAACAAACTGATTATTTAATGAGCCCAGACCTCCCTTCCACTCACCCAGCTGGAAAGTCTGGGATAATCTTCCTTGGCCCAGCGTTCCACTCTCCTGGAACTACCCCAGTTGCTCATGCTGGTGAACCTGTCCAGCAATGCGAAGGAGTGGGAAGTTTTCCCTTAGGGAAAAACTTCTGGTGGGGATTCTAGAGGGATACAGGCAGGACTTCATTGCCTTGTCATTTCCAGCTCGACTCAGAGAAAGTAAACCAGCATTAAAATTTCACAAGTAATGAGAGGTCTAGTGACAACTACCAATACTCTCCATGGCCGGTCATGACAGCCAGCAAAAGAGGCAGCTACCTCAAGGGGCCACTGTCATCGTCTTTAAGAACTGGTTCAAAATGTGCCTCCTTGGAGGAACCTCCCTGTCTCTTCTCTTCTTCAACTCCCTTCAGCCCACACAAATGCAACCTCCATGGTCTCCAACTGCCAAGTACACAACGTCTCAAACACAGGAAGGCAGAACCCTGAGGCACCCATCTAAGAGCTGTCTCACGACTTTCCAAAAGGGGAAAGAAAGTAAGATGAAGCCCAAGATGAGAGGACTGAATCTCTCTCCACCCTGGGCCCTTGCACAGTCACAGGATGCAGGAAAGAAAGAGAAATTATCTTTTAGAAGTTCATCTAGATTGTAGGCTCCAAGAGAGCAGAAGCCATGTTTACCTTGTTAACATATTTCTAACACCCAGCAGAGGGCCTGGCTCCCAGCTGCCCTCATCAACAGCTACCAAACAAGGGGGGTGGGGGAGGGGGCACAAAGGGCACAAAGATAGGTGAGCACTTAGGGCCACAGCCGACAGCACACAACAGTGACAAAAGCACTGGACTAAGACCCAGGACACCCAGTTGCATTACTGATTTTTGACATTTATTCAGTAAATAATCCTGGACAAGTCACTCAACATCCATGATCCTCAGTTTCCCTCATTTGTAAAGTGGGGCGATGGGTTTAACAATTCCTGCCTATTTTTTGCACAGAATTGTTGATGGGATCAAAAAGGAATAACAAAATAAAACTCTTTGGGTGAATGAACGTGAAGAATAGTATGTAATAATACAATTGACTACAGACAACTTTGCAGCAGTAAGTCTCACTTTCCAAAGGCCGTGTTGTATATGGCATTATACATTACATGCATATATAATATTATGTATTGGTGTCTCCAGCATAAGATAAAAACACTGAGATTCAGGAAAGTCAAGTCGCTTGCCCACCGTAAGGAAGGCCAATTTCTATCCATTTACTTTGCTGTGCCTTTGTGTGATGCAGTGTACTTAGTAACAATCACACACGTAGGGCCAGGCTGGTGAGTTGAGCCCAATAACCCAAAACTTTCGGCATTCAAAGACATAGGGGTGGTTTGGGTTAGGAGACAAGGTGCAAAAATTGATGCAAGGGAAATGCCCAATCATAAATGCAGCAAGATCTCTTTGAAGATGGCTTCTCATCCCTGCTAGCAGATTCCTGGCTCTAACGGCCTTTGAGAGGCTAAATTACGGTTGTAACCAGTTGGTCACCAGAACTGTGAGCCAAAAGCCACTCTAAAATAACAAAACCAAGGACAGAGATTAATGTGAACCCTGATCATTAAACAGCTGTATACTCGGTGCCTATACACAAAGGTACAGAGGCAGTTTGGTTTGGAGAATCCCCCACCCCAATTTCAGACCCACAGGTCCTAGTGCTACTCCACTGGGTTCCTGGAATCAGCCACACTCCAAATCCAGCCGCCAGTTCCCCCAGGGCCCACACCTCCCTCCCAGCACTAGGACGGAGCTGCCTGATCCCGACCTTTCATGGTTGAGCAGTGGTAACATCTAAATTACAAGCTCGGCTGCCGCAGCCACCGCCACAGTCCTTGTGCAGCCAGTAAGCGGAGCAGGAGGAACTCGGGGGCGAGAGGGCCTGGCCAAAGAGGCCCAATGTGCCACTGTGACCCCTCGTGACCTCCGTCATTTCTCTAAGAAAGAGTCTCCCCTTCCCCCATCCATGGGCCCCACAGGTTCTTCACCCTCCACAAGCAGAAGCCCAGCTCGCATCAGTTCTCCATTCCAAAAGGCACCGTTCAACCACTACTGCCTATTTTCCCCTGATTCTGTAATTGCTTTACAAGAAGGGTGCGTGAAATGGAAAGTGATAAACCACAGAGGGCTTGCAGAGAAAGAATTACATCAGGGCACACAATAGAAACAATTTGGACTTTCCACTGTTGCCAGAGCGCCTCCTCCCCACCCTCTGCCCCGGGGCTGCTTCATCCTGTGTCCTGAATCCCAACTGCTCTGAGAATGAGAAGAAAGTGTCCGGCTTTGGCTAATTGCATCAAACAAATCGAATTTTTACGTGATAACCACCAGGGATTTTGAGGTCAGTCTTCACAAAGTCTTACATTTTTCTCTGAACCCCAAGTTACTTTGTTTTCATTTTTAAATAAAGAAGAACACCATGACCTTTTCAAGCTATCAGGAGCCCATAAATTTCTGCTCTACTGTGACAGTCCTAGCCTGAAGCTCCCCTAGGAATCCTCTTTCCTGAAATCCTCACCCAGCTCCTCTAAGCACCCCCTTTGGGCTTAGTTTTGCAACAAGGGCAAAAGCCCAACTGAGGTACAGCCGTATTACACACAGTCATTTTCAAAGGAACTTGGCCTCGCGCTCCCTCATAAGCTCCGAGGCCTTGCAAGGGCAAGCCATTACATGCCTGCCAGCCTGCTGCCACCTCCGGGAGAGTGGCAGGAATAGCCACTGCTCTGTCAATGTTGGAGGGCTGGGGAGACTCAAAGAAAGAAATAGTCTGAGAAGTCCTATGTATTCAGCAAAACACTCTTTAAAACTAAAGAATCACAGGATTATGGTCATGGACAGAACCTAGAGATCGCTAGAACCACCCATCATCTCACCGTTAAGGAAACTCAGGCCCAAAAAGTTAAAGCAACTTGCCGAAGGCCTCAGAGCATGGTTTTCTTTGTGAACATGATGGGAAGAATCCCTAGTTCTCCAACCTTAACATCCACCTTTCCTCCTCTCTAGAATTATAAAACATTGACCAATCTCTAAGAAGCACTTACTCTGCGTCAGGCCCTGTGCTAAATGCTTCATGTGCCTCATCTCATGTAATCCTTCCAACAACCTTTAAGCCTATGGGGTAGGTGCTGTTACTGGCCCTACTTCTACAAATGAGGGGCTAAGCAACTTGCCAGGCCATGGTGCTAGAAAGTAGCATAGCTGAGATTAGAACACGTAGGCCCAGGCCTTTAACCCATATGCCTCACTACCCTCAAACCACCCCATTCACTATGCCAACCTCTGCATCTATATATGCCATCCACACGTAAGATGCATATCGATTTGTAAATGCAGCTCTTCTGATATTAATTCAGAGAGGAAGCTCTAACCTCCCACTGGAAACAGGCACAACACACAAGTGACTCCCACCAATCGCCAGGCAAATGACTGATGACTCGCTGGGTAAAGTCCCATCTGATTTTTCCCTTGCCTGGATCCTCCCAGGACTGGAGGTTCTCACGACCTTTTCATAGTACATGGGACTTTCTCTCCCCTGTTTGCAGGTTTTCCACTGGATGAGAGCCATCCCCAGTCCCCTCTGTCTCAGGAACTCTTCTCTTTTGCCTCCAGCCAGCCCTACGCCATCCTGGCCCAAAGCAGTTACTATTGGCCCTGCGTCTGTCCATACTGTGCGACACAATTCCTGTACCTGTACCTGCCACAGAATGTGCCCGTCTGTAGATACTTCTAGTTATTTCACAGGGGAGACAGTGTAGTGGCTGGGGGAGTGGAGAAAGACTGAGGGGACACTTTGGGACAAGACAACCTTCTGAGTTGGACCACGGTGTCAACCTGTGAGCTCTGTGTCCTTCCCCCATCCCCCAATTCCCAGTCCATGACATCCTGATTATGACTGGCATGTCCTCAGTCCCAAGGTCCTTTAATGAATTAGCAATGGCTTTCGCTGATGGGCTGACAGAGGTTGAGTGGATACAAAAATAAATCAGAGGACATAAAAACACAGACCAGAAGGAAATGTACAGAGACATTAAAGATGGGCATGTCTGTGTGGTAGAATTACACATGGTTTTTATTTTCTTCTTTGTGCTTTTCCTTGTCTTTTAATTTGTATTATCTGTGTAATAAAAATGCTATAAATTCCATGCTCCTCTTCCCCTACAAGAAAAAGTTCAAACTCTGATGTTGAACAGATCTGGGTATGAATCTACCACCTACTAGTCCTGTGACCTCGGGCAAGGCATCTAACCTCTCTGAATCTCAGTGTTCTCACCTATGAAGTAGTAAGAATGCCTCTCCCACTCCAGTTGTGAGATGTGAACAAGACAATGGTACTTCTCTGTCACAGGTTTTTTCCTGCTTTTATAACAACTGTAAAATTTACAGGCCTAGCACTTAGTAAGTAATCGATAAATGCTAGCTATCATTAGCATGATAATTATTCTTCACATTTGTCTCCGCTGGGTGCTGTATTCCTGGGGATTGCCAGAGCATCTTACACAAGGACAGACAGGCAGTGAGAACTCAATAAATACTCACTGATTTCTTACTATATGCTATAGAGACCTATCCAAAGAGACAGTCCTGAATCCAGCTCATTTGGGGAATAACAAATACTAACTCAACTGTAAACACTAAAGTTCTTTACCTACTTTCTCTTCACTCTCACAGTAGAAAAGGGGGTGGAGGGAGCACACAGTGAGGAGAAGTACCATTTACTCTCAGAAATGGGGGTGGAGGGAGCACACAGTGAGGAGAAGTACCATTTAAATCTTAATTATATTATCAAGAAGTCCTACAACGACAGATGCTGGCATGGATGCGGAGAGAAAGGAACACTGTAACACTGCTGGTGGGACTGCAAACTAGTACAAACCCTGTGGAAAGCACCATGGAGATACCTTAAAGAACTGAAAGTGACCCACCATTTGATCCAGCAATCCCACTATTGGGCATTTACTCAAAGGGAAAAAAAGTCATTTTATAAAAAAAAAAAAAAAAGACACTTACTAGAATGTTTATTGCAGCACAGCTCACAATCCCAAAGATGTGGAATCAACCCAAGTGCCCGTTAATACATGAATGGATTAATAAAAATGTGGTATATGTATACCATGGAGTAATACTCAGCCATATAAAAAAAAAATAGGGAACTAACACCTTTTGTAACAACCTGGATGGCAGACCGTTCTTCTAAGTGAAGTATCTCAAGAATGGAAAAACACATGTAGTCACTATGAAACTAGAATTAATCGATCAACACTTACGTGCGCATACGGAAGTAATAAAACTCACTGGAAATTAAGCAGGTGGGGGGAGGGGCATGGTAAAAGCACACCTAATGGATACAGTGCACACTCTCCGGGTGGGCACGCTTATACATCGACTCAAACTGTACAAAAGCAATCCGTGTAACCAAAATATTTGTACCCCTGTAATTATTCTGAAATAAAATAAAAAATAAATTAAACCCCCAAAAATCTTAATTACAAATTAAGAGAAGTTACAAACCTTTGTATTAAAAGGGTTGGCAGGGCTGGTTTATGGGGAGGTTTTGTTCTGCTTTTGTTTTTTGTACCAAAACAAGAATTAATAATGTTGACTCCGTTAAAGAGCCCCTGAATAGCACTGATTCATATTTAGTGGAGAAGGGAATCACAAAAGATTACTTTCTTATCTGTTGAAAAGTAAACTTGGCTATTTCACTTACATCTAACAGGCATCTGTTTTAGGACCTTTCCTCCAGACCTGACAACTCTGTATCATCCATCCTTTAAAGTAACCACAGAACTTACAAGGGAAAACCTCACTGAGCCAGCTGAGGAAAAACAGTTGTATTTTTTGTTATTTTTAATATTTTTTAATAGCTTCATTGAGATGTAATTCATGTATCATACAATTCATTCATTTAAAGTATATACCATTCAGTGGTTTTAATATATTCACAGATATATGCAACCATCAGCACAGTCAATTTGAGGACATTTTCAAAACCTCAAAAAGAAACCCCATCACCCCAGCCTTAAACAGTCACTGATGTCCTTTCTGCCTCTATAGATCTCCCTATTCAGGACATTCATATTAATGGAATCATATAGTATGTGGTCTTCTGTGACCAGCTCGGCTGCTTTGATTTAAATGCTGTCCTGAAGGTAGTAATACCAATTAATGGTAAAAGTCCATCACACCGGTGCACCGCATAAACTCCTCTCTGCAACGGCACCTGCGTGCAAACAGCCCACCTTACCATCAATCCTCCACCTTCCGCACGGCATCTACTGTTTCCTAGAACACACTTAAGCACTCAGGAAATGTCTGAGGAAAAACAGATACACTCAAAGAATTACTGGAACAACAGGGGAAAAGGATTTCAATTTGAATAAAATCAAAGATCCGAAAGGCTGATCGGAATCCCCACTCTCGGGAAGGTGATTATTCAGGAACCCAAGAACTTTCAAGTTACTTGTCACAAAGAACACCGACAGTCATCACAGGAGGCTTCTCTGTGCTGATTTTATAATACGATTAAGGCATTTGCTCACCTCCCTGTTCTTTATGATGTACACTCTACACAAGCATAGACTCCCCCATGCAATTGCTCCAAATGAGTATTTGGCTAAATTAGCAGTTTCTCCCTTTAAATTTGGAGAATGGTATGTGTCAATCTTTTTAAAATACTGTAATCATCTTGCAATTAATACAGGTTAGGTCTAAAAATCACTTCACATCCAGATTATTTCTCTGAATGTAACCAATTAGACCTTCTAGTTTAGACTATATGAATTGCTATTTTACATGAATTAACTGAGAGCAAATATTAATATGGATTAATATTTAAAACAACCAAATCCAAATTATTTGACCCAGAAGTTCCAATGTTGAGAATTTGCTTTATAGACACATTCACAAAATTAAAACAGGATTACATACAGGAGTTTTTTGCAGCACCATTTTAATAGGACTAGAACAATCTCAATTCTACCAAGGAAATGCCATGCTACCATAACAAAGAATCAAGTGGATTGGTATATGAGTAGCATAGAAAGATCTCTGGAATAAAACTTTACATGAAAAAGTAAAGTGCAAACAATGTGACAGTATTATTCCTGTTATGCAGATTTTTTAAAAGGCACAGCTAGGTACAGTGGTGCACCCCTTTAATCCCACCTACTCAGGAGGCTGAGGCAGGAGGATCACTTGAGCCCAGGAGTTCAAGACCAGCAGCATTACAAGACCCTGTCTCAAAAATAACAAAAAAGGAATGTGCACGGAAAGGTGAAGCCCCATGGCTTTTAAAAGTTATATAACTTTGCATAAAATGCTAAATTGTATATAATATATATTATTAATTTATAACATAATTACTGTATTTTAAATCTTTACTATATGATACGTCCTAATAGAGTAGAAGAAGATTTCCTAAAATAAGACAAAAAAAGTATAAGAACTCACCGTAAAGAAAGTGAAAATAAGCTACAGAGTGGGAGAAGATATTCACAACACATAAAGCCAATGAGAACCTGTATCCAATAGACATAAAAATGCCTATAAACCAACAAGGAAAGACAACTCAATGGCAAAATGAGCCAAAGACTTCTTGGAATGGAACTTGAACAGAAACTTCGTAAATGAAGAGATCTTTAACCTCACTGGTAATCAGGGAAACACCAAACCAAAGCCCCAGTCAGGTATCACTTGGAATCAAGAGACTAACGCAAGTTAAAGTCTGACAATTCCCGGGGTGGCGAGAAGGTGAAGCAACAGGGATGCTCGCCCACTACTGGTGAGCACCTCAACTGCCACAACACCGTGGAGAGAAGACACAAAAAGCTTTTAACCCAGCAACTCTATTTCTATGTACACATCCTTCAAAAATGTACACACATGTACATCCAGAGACAGACACAAGGTGAGCAGCATTTTTTTCTAACAGCTCAAAAGCAGAAACAACTGCAGAATGGATAAATAGGCTATGGTCTATTCACCCAATGGAATGTCATATTGCAAAGAAAATGAAAACATGAATGGATCTTATGTTGAATTAAAGAAGCAGGATAAAAAAGAATTCAAGAAGCATGATCAATTTGTATAATTCAAAACAGACAAAACCAAGCTATATCGCTGAGGGATATATTTTTTGTTTTAAATGATAAAAAAAGCAAGGAAGTGATCACCATAAATGTCGAATAGTTACTCTGAGAGGAAGTGGGCAAAGACTGTGCTCAGAAAGGGATCCACTATGGCCCTCAGGGCTTCTGCCATGTTCTGTTTCATGACGCAGGATGGTTACATAGGTGTTGTACTGTATGCATTTTCTACACGTATTTTTACTATAAAAAACTGTTTGTTTATGGATATGCACCTGTGAGCCCAGAATTGAGTCTTGAAATTCTATTTCCCACTCAGAAGCAGCAGGACTGACTGCTTGAAGAATTGGCTGATTCCAGATCTTGGGCAAGAAATGTATACGATGAATCCAGATCTTGTTATACCAGATACGAAGAAAGCTATCTAGGCTCATGTCAAACAGACTCAGGGACCAACCTGAAAAATCTCACACTGGCCATAAAGGGGACAATTTGAGCATCAATAACTTTGATGGAATACATTAAATATGTTTAAATTCATAATACTTTAAAAAAATCACGAAAACAAAAATCAAACCAGTCACTATTAAAGGATGCTAATAAACTTACTCAAACCTGCAAAACTGGTAAATATAGGGGGATGAATCTAACATTTCAGCCAATGCATGGCAAAGAAATGAATTAGGGTTATTCCCATTTTACAACCCATAATGAATGGCTTGCTTTACACATTAAGCCCCAATGAGTGCTAACATCACAAAAAGAGACAACCAGAGACTAAGTGCCTGTTGGAAGGACTCACTGCCACCCACAGAGTAAGTAGCCTAGCAAAAATAATAAAATACAACAAAGCTTGAATGTGATTGAGCCTCTAGATCCAACTATCAATCCACAGGAAATTCAGAGGACAGAAGAACGAAGATATTTCAGAATACCACAGGGATATAAAACTTCTGCCTAAAAAATAACCTCGTGTCTTTGAAAAATAAGTAGCAAGGCGAATAAAAGAAGTATAGAGGGAATGAATAGATTAAAAGTCTTAAAAGACAACAAACAATCACACTGTGTGAACCTTATCTGGACCCTAATTCAAAGTAAGAATAAAAGAAACTGTGACATTTAAAAGGTAATTGTGAGGGGAAAAGAAAAAAAGAAAAAAAAAGATAAGTAATGCTAGGTATTCAAATTTACATTAGGGAATTGTTATTTTTCACGTGTTAGTAGTCTGTGATTATGTTTTCACAAAGAGTAATTATTGTTTAGAGATAGGTACCGAAATATATGCAGATAAAATGATGTCCTTGGGATCTGCTTCATAACAATATGGGACGTGGATTCCATACATGAAATAAGATTGGCCCCCAGATGAAAAGTATGGAAGCTGAATGATGGGTACACAGGGTTCATTACACTCTTCTGTCTTATGTACCTATTTGGAATTTTTCATAATAAAAGGTTAAATAATTAAGAATATTTTACTAGTAAATTAAGCATGATATGAGAAGTTTTTTTTTGTTTTTTTTTTTTTTGAGACAGAGTCTCACTCTGTTCCCCGGGCTAGAGTGCCGTGGCATCAGCCTAGCTCACAGCAACCTCAAAGTCCTGGGTTGAAGCCATCCTCCTGTCTCAGCCTCCCGAGTAGCTGGGACTACAGGCATGCGCCACCATGCCCTGCTAATTTTTTCCATATATATTTAGTTGGCCAATTAATTTGTTTCTATTATTAGTAGAGACAGGGTCTCGCTCTTGCTCAGGCTGGTTTCAAACTCCTGACCTTGAACGATCCGCTCACCTCGGCCTCCCAGAGTGCTAGGACTACAGGCGTGAGCCACCGCGCCCAGCCGACATGAGAAGCTTTTAAAAAATGATATACGTATATACTCTGGTATAACCACAAAACATTTTTTGGAAAGATAACTATTAAATGTTACCTTTGGGTAGAGGAATTGTATTAGGGGAAAATGTAGGAGACAGGTTTTTACTTTATACCTTTCTTACACTGTTTGAAAAAAATTAATACATGCATTTTTATTTTTATTACCAAAAATGTTAGAAGAGGTAGTCTGAGTAGTGATTTTAATGGGCCATGTTAGTTTTTCTTCTTTATACCTTTCTTTCTCGGTAAGAAATAAAAGAAAAATAATTAAAAGCAGAACTTCAAAAAGAAATCACGTCTCAATTAATACACATTGGAACTAAAATTCCTCGCCATCTAGACCAGGGATTGGCAAACTTTTCTGTGAAGGGCCAGACAGCAAATATTTCAGGCCACTACTCAATGCTGCCATTGTCACGGGAAAGCAACCACAGATAATACGTAAATGAATGGGTGTGGCTGTGTTCCAATACAATTTTACTTACAGAAACTGAAATGTAAATTACATATTATTTTTACATGTCAAAAGTATTATTATTCTTTGGATTTTTGTTCAAACATTTAAAAGCGTAAAACACCATTCTCCATTTGTGGGCCATACCAAAACAGACATAAGGCCAGGTTTGGCCTGGGGGCCACAGCTTGCCCACCCCTGCTCTAGACAGTTTCTCGTGCCACTTGGATCCTCTAGTTTGGAGTTACCATCTGGACTACATGGGTTGTCTATTTTTATGTCTTTTAACCTGGTAGTTCCCATGCATTTCAACCATGCTTCTGTGAAAAATCAGTACCATATGTTAACAGGACTGTTTGTAATTATTTCATTAGAGACAGAATCTATTTTCTCAGCTTAAAAAAAAAAAAAAAGTGAATGGTCAATAAGACATGAATTTGCTTCAACCTGTGCCAAGTTCAGCTTAAAAAATGACCGGAGTAAAAAAAAAAAAAAAAAAATCTTTGACTCAACCTTCCCTGTTATTAATTACATGACTTGAGCTTTAAAATCTTTTGTAAAGAAAAAAAAAAAAACAGAAATTCAAAACTTTTCGGCCCTTTTTGGAGTCATGAGTCCTCTTGAAGTTTCCATGAAACAATACAGTTAACACCCTGAAAACACCGGTGTCCACAGAAGCACAAACAGCACGTGTTACAACATTTTAGGCCTAGCCATACTCATAACAAAACTAACAAACAAGCACCAAAGAACCACCCAGGCCTTCAGCTGGCTTATCAAAGGGTGATATCTTACTGACATTTACTGAACACAGTTAAGCCCACCAGCATGTGCTGCTCATTTGATCTTCGTTTCCCCCTACGAGGCAGGAATTTTCATCCTCCTTGCACAGCCCAGGAAACCAGAGCTCGAGGAGGTTACGTGACTTGCATGCCCATCGCTGTGCTAAAACTCAAAACTCTAGAAACTTAAATCTTTGTATGTGATAGTCTAAAATATGTGACCAAATTATCTACATCTAAAATGCAGTTTTTCTCTTCCAGAAAAGGAATAGAAATTTGTGGTCCAGGATATATCAAGATCTAATATAACCGCCCTGGCTTTCATCTAACTTTTATGGCTGATAAAACAGGATTTCAAGTAATTAGTTTACTTCCCACTAGTCTGGGAGGAAGGGGATCCTTGTTTGCTTTTTGTAACCTCACAAGAAACAACATGTTCTGATTCCACTCAGCAAAAAACATTAAGAAGATACAACCAGCACAGAGCTCGAATTTATAGCCCTGGCATGCAAGCCTTTTCTCCATGGGAGGTAAAGCTTGTCCATCAATATTCACCCACAGGTCAGGAGGCTGGAATTCTACGCCAAAGATAGATTTTTATTTACCTTTAAACGGAAGTGACAAGCAAATACCATGTAATCTATTCCAGTACTGGATCCTCTGCTTCCTGTCACTCCACTGCAGAAGCCCCACAGATGGGCTGGCTCCCCTACCATTCACTTGGGGAGGGGATCGCTTGGGACTCACAGGCCAGTGAGGCTGTGATTGCTCCTGCCTTCCACCCTTTGCATCAGCAGCGTACCCTGGGGAGAGTGCCCAGGCTCCCAGGCCCAAGCTGTCACAGTGCTGCTATACTAGACGAGCTAGCAGCACGGATTTTAAGACGTGGGTGTGTAATTCTAGCTCTCCACTGGTTCTCCCGTAAGCTTCACTGAACACCTTTTCCATTCCCCCTCACCCGCCAGGTGTCTGTGTGTGCCTACAAACGGCTTTCTGGAGGAGAAAAGGGGCAGGCCTACTAGAGCCATGTGTCAGAGAGAAAGCCAGGGACACCTAGAGAGAGACGTGCAGCGAAAGCATGAGCCCATGAGGTGCACAATAAACATCCGAGGAGGAGCTGGCCCGAGTGGGCATTTGCAGACGGCCATCCAGCCCAGTGCTGACAGCCAAGTCTCTTACTAATATGTGTATGAAGACACATATTGATATTAAAATAAACATATTACATATTTAATTATACCAACTGCAGTTCACGATGTAGATGAACAGATGCTTAGAGTAAAAAGAAACAGTGAGCATGTAAATGTGACAGAAGGTAAGAAAAGCAAGCAGCAGAAGAGGTGGGAAGGACGCAGGTCACAAGCAAGAGTGGGCAGAGAGGGGGGGACAGGAGACAGGGCCAGGCCCTAGCAAAGGCCAAACATGCCAACGGGGCTGAGGGCGACAGAGGAAGGAGAGGTTGCGGAGCACTACCCAGCCACCCTCCAGCGCCCGGAAGGCAGAGGTCACGCAGAGGCAGTCCCCAACCCTCGGGAGGCGGAGGGAGGCCAGGAGAAGAAGGGGCAGAACGAGCACAGGCCCTAATGGCGCTCTCGGTGTATGAGACTGGACGACATAAAATTAGATAAGATAAAACCTAAGCCAGCAATCTGGGGAGAAACGGGATCCGTGGAATTAGAGTGAGGAGTCGCCACAGAGGGGAGGGTGGAGGAAGAAGCAAGGCCGGCCTACCAGCTCCACCCCCGGGTGACTTCTGGAAACAACTCAGCCATCTCTGGGACCACACCAAGGGCTGAGGGACCCGAGGTTCTTTCTGTGTAAGCCTAGACATAGGGAATGACTGTGCAGAGGTATCCAGGGAGGCCCTGACACACAAAGAACACAACCTAGAAACGGACGCCGCTCTCCTGCCGGTCCCCGCAGCAACGCCAGCCTCCGTGTCCACAGTGGCCTCGGTGCCTCCACTAGAACCGCACACCTCAGCGACTGTGAGTCTTCTCAGCACTATTCCTCTGAAACGTACTGTCTATACACTGAGTCTATCGTATCTAATTATTAACAACACTGCTAGCATCAGTTAAGTGCCTAAAAATACAGTCCCCATCTCAGTGCCCGGCATATAGTGAGTAGATGCCAAATAATTGTCAAGTAAATAAAAGCTACCTCTAAAAGCCAGGCTGAAAAAATGGGTAGTGACACCTAGTAACTCTGCCCAGAGTCCCATCCTTCCATATCCCAGGAGTCTGAGCTAGCAGCTGCCTGTGCCGCCCCGCCCACCGCCCCTGCAGCCTTGGAGAGGGCAGGCTTGACTCCAGGAAAGCGGCCCCAGGCCTGTCACACAGACACGAGTGCTGTGGGCGCCTGTCACAAAGATAAGCCCATGACCTCGGGCAGTCACAGGTCTCCCTACAAGGTCAGGACCCAGTGTTATCCCACAAGTGCTGTCGTATCAGGAAAACAAAGAATTTCCACAAAGAAAAACTTTCCCCCATGCTTACTGCACATGAGAAGACCAAAAAATGAGCTATCTGGACCCTCTGATAGGGAATAACATAAGAAGGAGCTTAAATACAAAAATCTATCCCAAACTTTTTAGACCAAAGTCCCCAAATCTGTTTTCCATTTGTCCAATGGGCCTCCTCTCAGATAAATGATTCTAAAACGTACACCTGATCTACTTCTCGAAAGGATTTGAGGTGATATACAATAAAGAATACAAAGAATAAGATTATCAAAATAAAAATGAGGGGGGAATCACATTAAAAAATAAAAAATATTAATTTAAAACCTTGGATATTATAATCCAGCAATAAATTTAGCTCTGAGCGACTTTGAAGCCAAGACAAAAGCGGAAACATGATGGGAAACACAGATATATTAACAACTCGGAGAGAGATGTCTCAGAGGGGGCGTGGCTAAGACATCAAAAGAAACTTGATCAGGCAAAAAGCCTAGGTTGGAGGGCAGAGTTCTCAGGTTAAACTCTGGCCACACTCACTAACTGGCTGTGCCAACACCACCGAAACAAAAGCCTCCTCACCATCCTCAGCATGTCCAGTCAAGGGTTCCAGGGAAAAGGCCACTGGGGCCAACTCCCGAGCCTGACACCGAGTACCAGCACCGCCACCTCAATGCCATGGTATGTCAGCCCCATGCCACACAGCTGGACAGCAGCAGAGAAGTGACCGGAACCCAAGGTTGCTGCATTCTGTTCAATACACTCACTGCCTCTCTCCTCCTCCCAGATACGAAAGTATCTACCTCATCAAACTTAATATAAAATCTAACAAATTTAAAGGGTTTTGATAAAATATCAAAACAATAAACATAAAAGCAACATACATGCAAAAGCCAATTTAATAATATAAAAAAAAATCTCAAATTCTAGTCAATAGGCCACTTATCTTAAAAAATTCAAGAGAAATGTGATAAAATTCTAATGCTAAAACCAAAAAGTGCTTAACATTCCTTATCTTTGTCCAGCTCTTCATTCTCTTCCCCTACCCTGAAATGCCCACTTTACACTTCTCTCCAAATTTTACACACTTGTCTCAGTATATGGCTTCTTGGAGGCTCAGTTTACCCCTCAGTGGAATGGGAAAAAATATCAGCCCTATAGTGTGATCCTGATCCTTGTAGGCAGTGCCTGGAGCAGAGCAGCCACTCCACAAGCAGGAATTATTATCGTGGTTAAAGCCTCACCTCATCTAGGAAGTGTCCTCTGTCACTCCACGTTCTCTCTCCCTTATTCATTCCCAGATCTCTACACAGGACGCAGAGTATGCTAGCCACTGACTTCTTGTGGCCTTAACTACTTACTAGGTGTTGCTTTAACAGGCTTTGTTGTAACAGGATCAGTCTTCTGTAAATGCAACTGGGTAAACAGTATGCAACCTGTCTTTGCAACAATTCAGCAGGTATAAGTGTGCAGACCTGGGCCTGAGGACACTCACCTCCCCTTGGCTGTAAACATTACCTTGCCCGTAATGTCAGTAATGCTTTCAGAGAGCACTTACTGAGCACCTGGGCTGTGCAAAGACCAAGGGGACCCCTGGTACAGAGCAAGTACACACCTGTTATTAGCTACCTCGCACGTGCTGGGCATATGACACACTCCTTCAAACCCTAACCACCATCCTGCAAGGCAGGCTTCATCATTCTTTGTTTAAAATAAAAAGGAATAAAAAAAGGAATAAAGGAAGACCAGAAAGATTGACTTGCTAAAGTTACGCAGCCTGTGATGTCGTCCTGGGAATGTCTGACTCTCACACCAATACCCTAAAAAAACTGGCAGAGGTGCCTCAATAAGAGGAAAGCTGAGGTACAGAAACCAAAAGGAGAAGGTAACTCAAAAATCCAGACAAGTAGGTGTGGCAGGAAGAATTCATGAGTAAGAAGGTACCTGTGCAGAAAAATCTTACCAGACAGTCTGGAAGTAAAGGAAATAAAGCAATAATCCGGTAGGTCAAGACAGAGAAATCAAACCCCCAAATAATTTAACTTTGTTTCTAAATTATCTGCTCTGACACTCTGTATAACCTAAATGTTCTGGTTGTTGCAAATACTTCATTTCCCGCTGTGTAGTTTAAAAATATTTTTTTTTACTTCTGTCTCGAAATGCCTAAAACCTACCTGAGAATGTCAAGCTTAAAAAAAGAAATAAAAAGCCTCTGTTCTGTCACTTTTTAAAAAATCAGATCTAGACTATATCTGCTGATAAAAATCGTGTCTTCTCAATTATAGCTCCAAACACATTATTCTTAAGGGTATATTAAAACCGTGCACATGCAAAAAATAGATCCTACAGGAAAGAAAAAGGAGAGCTTGTGTAGTTAGAGAAGGCTTCCTGGAAGAGGCTGGACTTGATATAAGTCTTCAAGAATGACGAGGATCTGGATTGGTGCAGAGCAAAGAGGGAGGGACACTTCATTCTGGGGGAATATCTTAGGCAAATGGTCTCCAGTCCCAAAACTGTTTTGACAAAGATCCTCCAGAAAAATAAATGAGACTGCTATAAGAGGCAGCAGTGAGGCAGGGCCGGTGGCATCCGAGAACACGCACACCACCCATGTGTGCCATGCAACCCCACCTTTCACCCACAGAAGTGATGACAACAGGAAACCTGTCAGCCAGAGGTCACCAGATGGTCCAAGCAATGTTATAGATCCCACTCGTTGGTGCCAGGCTCAGCCCATAACATGCTTACCTTCCTTGGGCTCTTGGAAAGAAAATAGGGTAGATCTTTCTAAATCACTTGAGACAGTAATTCCCCAAGAGGTGTCATCCTCTAGATTGAGGGGATAAAGAAGAGCACACCGAGTACTGCTGAACACTTTGCGTAGGATGTATGTCTAAACACGACATTCTGAAGACAGAGGTGTAGAAGTTGGCATGTTTCCTAAAGCATGACAACACACACCCAAAACCCTTCCATAATGATTCCCTTTCTCCCTGTACTTTTCCTGGATGCACTGTCACTATGGAAACTGAGATGGTTACTCCCAATTCCCTCTCACCCACTGCTTATTTAATACACGATTTCTACCTCACCAAAATTGATGGTTTGTTTTCTTAAAACTCCATTCTATACTTTTGCTCTGAGTTAGAGTGATTTTATAATACATCTTTCTGAACAGAAGTCTCCCAGTAACAGAAGTCCCAGTAGTAGTAGCAACCTACAATGCCACCAATACAGATGAAAAAAAAATTCTTTTTTATCTTAGGCCATGTAGCCAACTTTATACAAAATAACTCAACAGGTGTTGAACAACAGCAGCTGACTTACGAATACAAGCTTTTACCTGGGAGAAATACAACCACAAGAGGGTAGAGAGAGAAAAAAAAATGAGACTCGTATTAACATGCAATACAATCTCATTAACTGAATACTCCATAAATTACAAACGAGCAATAATCAGACAACTCATTCCCTCAGTGATAAAAGAAATTTTGCTAATATAAATGCAATTTTAGTATAAGGGATGGTGTCAGTGGCTCAACCCAGTTAAAATATTTTCTAGCTTCTTTGAAGCATTACTTTATTCCCAACATATATGCTATTTCATAGATATCTCATATGTTAATAAGCAGAGATTCCGGGTTGATCATCAAAACAATCCACCTCTTTACCTAACAGGCAACACTCTATGCACTTAAAGGTAAGAAAACTAGAACTCTGTAGCTGGTCATGACAGAGTAACCAGTACCAGACTATTCCTCATTTTATGATTCAAGCATAACCCTGATACCAAAACCAGACAGAGAAATTACAAAGAAAAAAAAAAAAAGATTTACAGACCCAATATCCCTCAAGGACATACATGTAAAAATCTATAATACTAAAAAAATCAAATCTATCAATATATAAAAAGAATAACATATCAGGACCAAGCAGAGTTTATCCTGGGAATGCAAAATTGACTTAACATTCAAAACCCAATGGAATTTACCACAATAAAGGAGAAAAACCATATGATTATCTAAGTACACGCAGAAAGGGCATCAGACAAAATTCAACACCCTCTCATAACAAAAAATCTCAGCAAACTAGAAACAGAAGTAAAACTCCTCCACCAGTAAAGAACATCCACGCAAAAGCTACAATTAACATACATAATGATGAAAGAATAATCACTTTTCCTCTGAGTTCAAGAATAAGGAAAGAATATCCACACTCTTACCACTTGTATTTCAACATTGTATTGGAGGTCCTAGCCAATGCTATAAAGCAAGAAAAATACATACATATACATATATATATAAATAAGCATTGGAAAGGAAAAAGTAAAACTGTCATTATTCACAGAATAATTGTGTTCACAGAAAATCCTAAAGAATTTTCAAACAAACTACTGGAACTAATAAGTAAATCTGTCAAGGTGACATGTACAAGGCCAAATATAAAAAATTATGTCTCTATATGTTAGCAAAGATTCTTTTTAAATTGCATTTATGAGAACATCAAAAACATAAAAATATTAAGGATGAACTTACTAGAACATGTGTAAGACCACTAATAACACTGCTGGGAAAAATTAGAGAAGATCTAAATAAATGGAGAGATTCACCAGACTCACCAATTGAAAGACTCAACATTGTTAAGCTGTACTTTTTCCCAGATTGACCGACAGATTCAATTTCACCTCAATCAAAATCTCAAGAGGCTGTTTTGTAGAAATTGACAGGTAATTTCTAAAATTCATATAGAAACTCAAAATACCAATACAATCATCTGGGGGGAGAACAAAAATTAGAGAATTTACACTATCCAATTTTAAGACTTAAAACAATGGAGCCTTGGTAATCAAAACAGTGTAGAAATGGCATAAAGACAGATGAATAGATCAATGGCACTGAACAGAGTCTAGAAACAGAACCAAATTTATGTGGCCCATTGATTTTCTAGAAAGGTACCAAAGCAACTCAGTGCGGACAGAAAAGCATTTTAAACGCGGTGGGGGAACAACAGGTTGCTTCAACAGCAGTCTGAATATGATACACAAGTAGGCAAGTTTTGCAACCCATTCTGTGTCACTGAAATGTGCTGCCAGTGGTAACTGTTTTTCTAGAAGAAATCTCTGGAGCAGCTCCCATAACTCAAAAACCCTGGCCAGCGATCTACCTTTAGAAAGCCAGCTCACTTCTGTGTACTAGAGAAGACGTGTGCACTCTGCATCCATCTCCTCAAAGAGTTGTGTGAACGGACTTGAGTTAAGGGCATGTACTTTACTGTGGTTGATAATTTTAATCACATCTTGCAAAATTTTTAGTTCAGGTGACATTTTTCACCTAGCCAGCGTTTCTCTATCAGTCTACAGTGCGTAGACTCACATTCAGAAGCGACCTCCTTGACCCAAAGAGTGAAACCAGAAAGCCTTCCAGCCATGGCACCTTCTCCATCCGTGCATATACCAACACAAAATGACCAATTCAGCTTTCCTGGTATGCAATCATTCAAAGACTTGAATAGCTCTGCAGCTGTGGTGTTTGGTTGGCAAAAAAAGTGCACATAACATATCCTCATGCACATCCTTCTGAAAAGTATATTACACAAAAACAAGCATTGTTGCCTTGTTGTCAATATCAGTAGACTTCAGCCTGGATTGCACACCACAGTGTCTCATTAATCCTCTCTAATTGTGCCTCAATATCCTCTACTATTTCATCAGTTCATCTAGTTATGGTGCTAGCCAAAAGAGGAATGCGCACCACCGTTTGAACTGCAGCCTCTCCTAAAAGTCCTTAGCAGCAGGCAGGATCAACTCTTCACCGACAGTAAAGGGCTCCTTAGCTTTAGCAATGCGGTTGGCCACTAAGAATGATG